>PVJH01006248.1:0-103520 GCA_004026705.1 Nesogale talazaci
ACATTTGACAACATCCCTTTTCCTAATGAAGATGATCAGAAGGATAAGAACGGAAGAGCAGTTTCCCAAGTTAATACAAGCTGTCTATGAAAAGCCAACAGATAACATCATAGTCAATGGAAAAAGGCTAAATCAATCCCACTGAAAAAGGGGATTAGACAAGGCTGTCCCTTATCCCCACTACTATTAAATATAGTACTGGAAGTCCTAGCTAATAACATAACAAAACAAAAAGACATCAAAGGTATCCAACTGGGAGAGAAGGTGAAATTATTATTTGCTGATAACATGATTCTGTACATTGAAAATCCCCAAAACTCCACAACCACAGTACTAACACAGAGAGAGGAATATGGAAGAGGGGCAGCATACAAAACTAACAAACAGAAGTCTATTGGTTTGCTGTATACGTCCTACAAGACTACAGAAGAGGTAATCGGGAAGTCAGTACTATTCACAATAGCCAAAAATAAATGGAAATATCTAGGGATATATCTAACCAAAAGAAAAAAAAAGAAAGACCTGTAAAAAGAAAACTACAAATGGAAGAATATCTCATGCTCATGGGTTAGGATACTCAATATAGTAAAGATGTCTATCCTACCCAGGATAAGTTCCATGTTTTCACAATTCAAATATCAACAACCTTCTTCAGAGATCTGGAAAACTGATCACCAGCTTCATATGGAGGGAGGAAAAGTCCAGAATTAGCAGAGATCTCCCCAAGGAGAAGGACATAGTCAGAAGGTTTGCTTTACTTGACTGTCACAACTACTGCAAAGTCGCAGTGGTCAAAACAACACGATACTGGCATAATGACAGATACACAGACCAATGGAAAAGAATTGAAGATCCAGAAATAAAACCATTAGCATATAAAAAACTGTTTTTTGACTAAGACCCCCAAAGCATTAAATGGGAGGGTGACACTCTAACAAATGGTGCTGGAAACAATGGAAATCCACTTGTTCAAAAACGAAAGAAGATATTAGCCCCAAGCACAAGAACAAAGTTGGATCACAGATGTAGAAGTAATACCTCAATCCATCAGGTCCATTAGCAAAATAATTGGGAAATACATAAGACCCTTGGCCCAGGGAATACAAAGGCTGACTATAATAAAACAGGGTACACACAGAGGAGAATCTGAAATTGACAAATGGATATTATTAAGGATAAAACACCTGTGTGCATCAAAAGGCTTTACCAATAGGATAAATAGGAAACCCAAAGACTGGGAGAGGATTTTTAGCACAACACAACAGACAAAGGGGTTATTATGAAAATCTACACTACCCTCCTTGCCTGCAAAAAGAGGAAATCAGTTAATCCTGTGAAGAATGGGAAAAGAACTAAGAAGTTTGACTAAGGAAGAGATCCATATGGCCAATAAACATATGGGAAAATGCTCCCGATCATTAGCCATCAGAGAATTGCAGACCAAAACAACTATGAGATACCATCTAATACCTTTGAGTTTACCCAAATCAGATAATCAGAGAGCACCAAATGTTGGAGGGGAATGTGGCACAAAAGGAACACTTCTACATTACAGATGGTCGCTTTGGAACAGTCGCTTTGGAAGCAGTCTGGATATACCTAACGAAAATGGAAATTGAACCACCTTATGACCTACCTATCCCTCTATTGGGTATATACCCAGAAGAAGCAAGAAATAAACCACAGCCAGTGGTGTGCACACCAATGTTTATTGCAGCACAATTCACTATCACAAAGAGTTGGAAACTCTAAATTTACATGGGTAGGCGAGTGGATCAGCAAACTCTGGCACATACACACTTGAAGTACTATGATTCACTCAATAGCCCTGATGAACAGATGAAAGCTGTCTTCTCATGGGAAGAGCTGGAGGAGGTTATGCTAAGTGAAAGGGACAAATACAGCATGAGTCCCCTGAGGTACGTGTAACCAATAAAGTAAGTATAGAAGAGAAGCCCCCTTTAACATAAAAGTTGGGTAGCTATTTAGGGAAAGGGGAGGAGATGGGACCAAACTCAGGGAGGTACATGCTGGGTACAGCACAGTAAGGATGAAGGACGGAGGGGGGAGGGAGAAAAAGGATGTTCAAAAGTGAACGGGATAAGGAAGGGAGCAGAGCCCTAACCCACCCAGGTCTTGTCTCCACAGAAGTTGGAATGGGCATGTAGATCCTACCATGAAGCACCTAACTGTGAGGACACTCTGGACACATGGAAGGAAGCATGAAAAGAGAGAGCTACAGGGCTGGGCACAACTAGAGCCAGACTGACCCTGGGAGTGGGTGTGGCAGAGAACAAGTTGGAGGAGCATTTTTCACCCACATGGAGGCAGGTGGACACAAAGAGAAAGAGAACTGGTCCAGTTCCTACACTGGTACAATCCTGTCCATGATGCCCAGAGGACTACACCCCTATGATGACCTAATGGGCTACAGGGCGGACTGGGAAAACAACAACAGGATTTTTCACATTATCCCTCTATGGAAGCAGGCAGCAACAGAGCGGTCACATGAAGGGGAAGAAATGTGGTCTGAGCCCCCCAAATGGACCGAATCAAGAAGGGAGCATTCCTGGATGGATAGTCGGAGGAGAGAATGACTGGACCTATAGTTCCTGGGGGACACGTGAAGTTGGGAGAGGAAGGGGGCATGGACAGGTGCAGGGATGGGGGAAACAATGAGTAGTCTACAATCCGTGGTGAAGTGGGTGTGGGAGACCTGGTAGGACTTAAGTAAGGGTAATGTAACAGGGAGGAAGTACTGAAACTTATATGCAGGTTGAGCATGAAAGTGGATCCGGAGGAAGGCAGAAGGAAATAAAGGAAGGAACTAGAGGGCAAAGGGCACTTGCAGAGGTGTAAACACAGGCATGTACACATGTAAATATAATCATCTAGTATAAGGAGGGATTAAATTCAGGTACAGATATTTATAAGTTTAGTACTAAGGGAGCAGCTAGACCATGAGCCCTCACCCAGGCACTCCCTCATTTTAAGAACACTTTGTTCTATTAATCTGGTGTTCCATGGTGCTCACTGGCCCAATACAATCACTGAAGTCAAATAGGTGCATAAGCAAATGTGGTGAAGAAAACTGATGCCGTCCAGCTATCAAAGGATATAGCAGTTGGGGTTTCAAAGCCTGAAGATAAATAAATACCCATTTAGCTGAGAAGTATCCAAATCTACAAGAAAGAAGTGTCCATGAGGTTTTGAAAGGATCAGACCTCAGGCATCAAACAGGAAAAAAAAAAACATCACTGGTTCCGGACATTCCTGAGACAATCACTGAGGATATGTGAGGGCCTGAACAAGAGTGGTGAAGATAGCTGATAGTACCCGACTATCAAAAGATATAGTGTCTGACGTCTTAAAGCCTAAAGGGTGAACAAGTGGTCATATAGTCCAGGAGCAACAAAACCCACCATCGAAGAATCACTCCAGCCTGTGTGCCCATAAGGTGTATAAAGAACTAGGTATCAGGCATCAAGGAACAAAAATCATATCATTATGTGACCGACATGATTGCTGAAGACAAAAGGGTGCAGAGGAAGACAGAGCAGAGGATGGCAATTCGGTGCCCAGCTACCGAATGATAAAGTATTTGGGATCTTAAAGACTTGAAGGTGAACAAGTGGCCATCTAGTGCAGAAACAGCAAAGCCCACATTGAAAAAGCACACCAGCCTGTGTGACCATGAGGGGGTCAAAGGGAGCAGATATCAAGCATCAAAGAATAAGAATCGCACCACTAAGAGTGAGGGGGAGAGCAGGGTAGATAATTGAACACCCCCTTACAGGGGAGATTGTGGGGAGGAGACAGGCCAGTCAAGGTACAGTGAGGGGCAATGAAGAAATAAAAAATAGAAAAAGACTTTTTCAAGCTTTCTTCCTACTCTTTTTAAGATACAATTGCACCCATATCCATAAGTGAATCTTCTGATATTTGAAATATCAGTGGCATAGTTTTCAGCATAATACAACTTACAAGCTACCATAGCATGACCAATTATCAGATAGGTGATAGAACGAGGGTGAGTGAAATAGCTATTAGTCTGGGGAGAGAAGGTGAAGAAAGGATCCAGTTTAGGATAAAGGGTAATAGGTCACAGTAAATTGCTAATTAATTTGTGAAATCTCTAGAAATATTTACCCAAAGACATAAATAGCATGGATTTCAAACCATGCAATTTTATACATTAAGATATATCTGTAAAAGAAAATGAAAAAGCAGAAGATATCGGCCCCTAAAGAAATATGTTCAATGACATTACTAGGACAGAGAAAATATAATTCCCAATTATATTTTTCAAACATTCATTCATTCATGCTCTCATTTGCATAGTGAACAAATATTAAAATTTTACTCTGCCAACATCTAGGAACAGAACCCATAGAAATGATGTCTACTCTCAGGAAACTTTTCTAGTGAGAGGTTAAACTTCCTAAACCCTGTCAGTTGACATTGATTCTTCTGTGATTCATGGCAACAAGGTCTCTCCAAATTTACTAAATTATTTTCAAGCTTCAAATGAAATAATTTCAAGGGTTCAATTTCAATAGACAGATAAATAACAAATGTCCCATGGGGACAATCTATGCTATTATTTCAAGTTGATAATGTGGCTTTTAAAGTAGACCAAAAACATAAAATGTAACCCTTTGATAAACGAATGAATTTTGAGCTCACACTTATTCTGAGCTGTAGTCTTAAAAAAGTTTTTTTAATTCTTATGATATGGCCTTGTTCAACACTAGCTGTGGTAATTACATAAACTGGTATAAATTTTAGAGAATTCCAAATGAAGGAGTGGAGTCTGTTCTGTGAATCATGATATAACCAATGAGGCTTATCTTAGGGCATGACCTTCTTCTGAGAATTCTGGGAACTTTTGTATTTTCATCTTTGGGAGCTGGAGACATTCTCTCTGCTCACTCTCTTAGAGACACTCTACTGACAAGACACATGGCACTACACCCTGGGATTTGGAGAAGCCACATGGACCTACCCTGATGCATCCAGACCTCTGGAGCCAGAGAAGTCAAGTAAAGACCCCTGCCAACACTGAGATGCTTACAATGTCACTAAATCCCCAAGAATTCCAACCCTGTGATTTTCCTACATTTGGTGTCATTGGATATGCTTTGTGAGATTAAGGAGGACTTTATAGATTCATATCAGATATATGGAGAGTTTCATTATTCTCTATATATATTTATATAGATAGAAAGATCTATATCTCTCATACCACTGTGCCATAAGGTTGGAAATCAACAAAAGAAAGATGAAAAAAAAACTTCTTCCTGTCTCACTTTTCAGAATCAACTTAGCATTTCTCAAATCAGCCTCGTCTCTGTCTTTGCCTGAAATAGTAACAGGACATCTGGATCTTGTTTTCTAGGAACAGGGCCACAGTAACAGAACATGTAGAGCTAGTATCAAAGCACATTGCATGAAAACTTCTATGAACCAGGTTTAATTTTTTCCTAATTAGGTGCTCACAGGCAACTTTGAGCAGACGAAAAAGTGGTTATAACTGGACAAATAGGAGACATCATAATTGGAGAATGTTGAAGTCATCAAGGATTTATCTTCATTTGATCTATAATCAATGTTCATGGAAGGAGTAGTCAACAGATCAGTTACATATTTCACTAAGTAAATCTTCTAAATAAGAACTCTTTAAAGTTTTGAAAAGTGAGGACATTAACTTGAGGACTAAGATAGGACTGACTCAAGCCAGGGTAGTTTTAGTTGCCTGCTAACATGTGAAAGTTGGACATCGAATAAGGAAGGCAGAAGAAAAATAAATGCATTTGAACTATGGCATCGGCAAAGAATATTGAAAGTGCCTTGGCCTGCCAGAAGCAAACCATCCTGTCCTGGAGGATATATAGTCAGAATGCTCCTGAAAGGAAAGTATAGCAAGTCCACCATCTCATGGACTCTGGCCATGTCATCAGAAAAGACCAGTCTCTCTAGAAGCAGAGCAAATGAGGAATGGCCTAAATAAGATGGATTGATGCAGTGCCTGCAACAGTTGGCTCAAATAAAAGAACATTTGATAAGGTATCACAGAAGCAAGTAGTATTTCATTCTAATGTACATAGGGTTTCTAATAAATCTGACCTAACTTTACAGCACCTAACAGCAACAAGAACAGAATAAAAGACATTTATTAACTAGAGCAATTTATTAAGCTATGTCTGTCAAATTTCATGTATCTTACTTGAAATTTTCACATTCCTTTCTTGAATATTGAAAGCACCATGGACTGCTAAGAGGAGAAACAGATTGTATTGGAAGAGGTTAAGTCCGAGTGTTCTTTAGGGACAAAGATGGAAAGACTTCATTTACATATTTTTGACATAGTTAGGAGAGACTAAACTCTGGAGAAGAACGTTGTGTTTGGTGAAGTGACAGGGCAGTGAAAAAAAGCAAAACCCTCAAAGAAATGGATTGACACAGTGGTTACATCAATGGACTCAGGCATAGGAACAATTGTGAGAATGGCACAGGGCCATGTAGTGTTTTCTTCTAATATTCATAGAGCTGCTATGGATCTGAGTTGAACTAACACCACCACCATTCCTTTTCCTTTGTCACTCATTTGTAACATGTTCCAGTATTTATTATTTTCTGCTTTCTTTTGGATTGGAGTTCATCTGCGTTTTATTTTGTTTTTGTTGATTTTTGGTATGATTTTCCTTATATGAAACCAATGATAGTTACCTCTATAGAAACAGTAAGTGGGTTAATAGATCTTTAGGTTCATGGCAGGAGATTTTTGTTGCAATGGGGAATTAAAAACAATGTACACAGAAATTTTAAAACCCCGAAATGTATTGTGTTGGTGATTGTGTAACACTTTTTAATATACTTAAAAATTGAATTGTAGCATACATGAGGTACATATCAATAAAAAATAGGCAGAATAAGTTATCTAAAATTATGTGTCTAAAAAGATTAATAAAAGGAAAGAAAATGTCAAAATTTTGATTTGAGGGTTAGGGGCAATTCATCATTTTCAATTAATGGGATAGGGTGGGGGTAGTGTTACTATTCCATACATTTTGAATTGCTGGTTTTTCCATCATGTTGTCTTTGACTTAAGTATATGTGCATCAAAAGTCTTCACCAAAACAATAAAGGAGAATCCAGAGAATGGGCAAAAATATTTGGTCACAACATATGAGAGAAAAGAATACTATCTAAAATCTAGAGAAAACAACAACACCTCAGTAAACATGAGCAGGAATAATTCAATTAAAAAGGGGCAAACAGCCTGAACAGACAACTCACCAAGAATCATATCCAAATGACTGATAAACATATGAAAACATTCCCAGGATCACTAGTCATCTGAGTGATGCAAACCAAAGCACTGATGAGATACTTACTAACAACAACAGCTACATTTAAAAAGAAAAACAAAACAAAAGAGAAAAGAAAAACAGCAAATATTATAAAAGATGTGTGGGGGGGGGGGATTGGGACCTTTATACATTGCATTTGGGACTGTAAATACGAACAACTCCTGTGAAATTTACATGGAACTAACTCAAACAAATGGGAATTGAAATTTCCTAAGATCCAACCGTCTTTAAGCTGGGTCTGTACTCCAAATAATGAGTCATCACATGAACAGACATCTGAATAGCCATGTATATGGCAGCACAGTTTACAATGACAAGAAAATGGAAACAATTTAAATGTCATTTAATAGAATAATGGATAAAAAACAGGTGTATACATACAATGCAATGCTATACATTACTAAAAAAACAAGGACAGACCATTAAGCACCTCATGGCTTAATGTTGGATGGACCTGGAAGGCGTCTTTCTAAATGAAACCAGTGAATCACAAAAAGATAAATACTGTATGAGATCATTGTTATAGATGGAATAAAGCAAGATTAAAGTTTTATACTAAAACTAACAGATTGTGGAGGCTATGAAGATGAAGAGGGTATGGAACAGAAGGTGAAGTAATAGAGACTTGACAGGTAGTGATTTAGATGAAGGGAAAGACAGCAATCACAAGATTGAGGAGACAGCAAACAGAGGGGCATAAATTAATGGGGATTTGATAAGTAGTTTATTAATTTTAAATTTATTAAGTGTTCTGATATTTTAAAATAGATTAATTCATAATCAGTTATTTGAAATATAATCCCCACCTACTTCACAATAACAAAAGTGTAAAAAGCCTCCTCAAAAACATAGTATTCTAGATAATGAACCATGCAGTTAAATGAGTAAAAAGTTGAATGCCTAGAGTGTTACAGAATCTATACAAAGTGTTTTATGTGATATAATTTTTTAAAATATAAATATTTAGAGGAAAAGAATGCTATCAATAGAAAATGGGTCTGGCAATCCTTGAGAAGGACTTGTCACCTGCACTATCTATATATGCAAGAAACATTCCATTAACCCTTATCTAAAGGAACTTGTAGTCATTTCCCACGTTAATGTTCACTGGACAAACCAATTGCCCAGTCAAATTTTAAATTATCCAATATGAGCAGACATTAATTATATATATGTATATATACACACACATATACATATCTCTATCATCTATCTCCATATAATTGTTTAAACTATTACAAATTTAGCTAGGAATTGGAGAATGTTTTTAATACATTTTAGCAAATATTTTGTTCTTACATATATTTTATGCCATACTCAAAATTCATATTTCCACTTAAGAAACTTATGTTCACAAATCAATGACAGACTAGTGAATTTTATATTTTTTCATTATTTGGAAACATTAAATTTGATATATACTTGCATATTTGAAAGGTGAATGGATCACATGGCATTATGAATGACACTGGTTATAGAATACTAATGTTATGGAGAATGAATACCACATTTTCTGTCTAATGAACTTGTCAATTGACTCTAGGAAAATATGCTTTAATTTTTAAATTTGTACTTATTTCATTCATTATTTAAATATTTCTGCTTTCAAACATCAAACTTTGCTAACTGTGAAATAAAAACTAATCACATTGAAAAATGTCTAGATAATGCAATCTTGAATTAACTGTTTTTTCAGAACTTACCCTGTACTCTTAATTAATCTTTTTAATAATGAAATTGCAATTGATAGCTTGCTGTTGTGTAATGTAAAATAATTATAATTTTTTTCAGAAAATAATGAATGTCTAAATGATCAAAATATCTGAGTAATGAAACAATTTGACTACTAAATATTAAATTATCAAATCAATATAATTGGTATGTTTACAATAATCGTGTGTATATATGTATATATGCACAGGAAAATAGAATAAAATAAATTAGATATTTAATATATTGACATATATATGATAGTACATGTGGTAGTTACATAATCTGGTGTCAGTTCCAGGATTAAAAGTGTACAGGTGAAGAGGAATGTAGGAAATAAAGGAAAGAATTAGGAGGCAAAGGGCATATGTCTAAATAAAGACATATATATGTAAATATATTTATATATGAGGATGGGAAAATAAATCTATGTGTACATATTTATAGGTTTAATATTAAGGTAGCGGATGGACATCGGGCCTCCAATCAAGTATTACCTTAATGCAAGAACATTTTGTTCTATTAAACTCACCTTCCCAACATGACCACTGAAGAAAAAGGTGTACATAAGCAAATATGGTGAAGAAAGCTGATTGTGTCTAGCTATCAAATGATGTAGCTTCTACAGTCTTGAAGACATAAAGATAAACAAGTGGCCATCTAGCTCAAAAGCAACAAAGCCCACATGGAGGAAGCACAGAAGAGATCAGGTATCAGGCACCAAAGTACAAAAACAACAAATCACTGTGAAGAGGGGAGTGCAGATTGGGGACCCAAAGAAGACCCAGTTGTAGACAACTGAATATCCCCTTACAGATGAGCTAGTCAAGGTACAATATAGCAACGATGAAACATACAACTTTTCTCTATTTCCTAACTGCTTCCTCTACCCCTTCTCCCCACCCTACCCCACCCCATCATGATCCAAATTCTACGCTACAAATCTGGCTAAACCAGAGAATGTACACTGGTACAGATAAGAATTGGAATAACAAGGGATCCAGGACAGATATCCCTTCAGGACCAGTGGTGAGAGTGGCAATGCTGGCATAGTAGAAGGAGGGTGGGGTAGATAAGAGGAACAGATTAAAAGGATCTACATATAACCTTCTCCCTGGGGGAATGGACAATAGAAAGGTGAAGGGAGACATTGGACAGTGTAAGATGTGACACAATGATAATTGTTTATAAATTATCAAGGGTGAGGGAGGGAGGGGGAGAGGGGTAAAGGGGGAAAAATGAGGATCTGATACCAGGGACTCTTGTAGAAGACAGATGTTTTTAAAATGATGATGGCAACAAATGTACAAATGTGCTTCATACAATGGATGGATGGATGGATGGATGGATGGATGGATGGATGGATGGATGGATGATGGATGAATACATGCAGTTTTATAAAAGTTGAATGAGCCCTCAAATAAAATTTTAAGATAGCAAGAGGATCTCAAGGGTTCCTGAGGTCAAATGGAAAGAAAACATTTTGGAAATTATGATGGCAGCATATGTACAAATGTGCTCGATACAATTGATGTATGGATTAAGGTAAGAGCCCCCAATAAAATAATTTATTTTAAAAAAAGACTTAGGGGTGGAGTCAATGCTGTCAATCAGGAACTAGCCAATAAGGTCACTGTGTGGGCCTGGTCTTTCCCTCAGGATTCTGGGATTTCCTTTCTCTCTCTGCTGACATCCTTTGAGACACCCTTAAGGAGATGCCACATGGACATACCCTGATGCAAGCTTGAAAACTGGAGAAGTCACGTACAGGCCCCTGCCAGTGCTGAAAGACTTACAATGCCACTGGATCCAGAGATTTTTCTACCCACAGGCCTGTGATTTTCCTGCCTTCAATATCACCGTATATGGTTCTGGAGTCTGAAAAGGATTTCATAGATAAGTACCAGACATGTGAGTTAATATCAGTCTTATGGAATTGGACTGGCCTGGGTTGGGATGCTTTCTTAATATAAAATTACCCTTTATATACACCTCTTGTTTACACATATGAGTTGCTATGGATTTGTTTTTTCCAAACTACTCAGGCTAACACAGTACATAAATAAGCTTGTTTATTTAAAATGCATTCTGTAAACAATATTTAATTAATATTCAGTTACATAGTCCACTTAATTCAAACCTGGAAAATTTATTTTGTAATTTTATATAAACTGTAACGTAATATTCATTTGGTGTGCTTTAACTGATTATTTGTTACTAAATTATGCCATATAGAAGCCCACATCCAGTTAACATTTGACAAAATTTACTAAAATAGGCCTGTATTTTAATTAAACTTTAGTTGTGCTTGAACACCTTCAACTAGTAATAATAAAATGACAGCTATGCAATTAGCACCTCTATTGAAAATGTGTACTCAGTATAAATAAAAGAATAGATGTATAGATATTTATAATCTTATAGCTTATAAGAATGCCTTTATAGTCCAGTAACCTGCTTTATGCTATTTATCTGTGTCCTTTTTGGCCATGTTTAGGCATTTATATCTGAGTATAAACAGACACACAGAGAAAGCAAACAATAAACAAACATATTATTAAAAATAAAAGAGTAAAATATGTTTACTTAAAATAAAAAGGCATGTCCTGCACAATAACATAAAAATGGAAGCACATATTTACCATTATTGTTTTCTGCACAGCCTTCAAATATGTTAGCCAGATGAATCTCAGGGAACTTCAATGAAGTTACATGGCACCAACTTTGAGAAATAGATATTTTAAAGGTATTTTTCATCAAGCAGGTACTTACAGTGATTAAAATACTTGCTACTAAAACTTTGTGAACATATACAAATTACAAATGATTAGTATAGCTTAATACCACACAATAAATGTATATATTACATAACCAATGAAGTTAGACTCATCTATTTTTTCAGATCACCTATAGCTACTTCATATATTTCTAAATCCTATTAATAATCTTTTTGAAACTTACAAAATATACAGTTTACATTGTATACACATTGTATAACTACTTATATTTATTATAGTGTGCTTACTTCATTCCTCTTCTTGCCTGCAGCCTGGACTTTTTTTAAGCATCTGTGTAACCTCCTCCCAACACAAACACTAGAGACCAGGTGAGATCAGCTGCACAGTTCTGAAAGAACTTCTCAATGAAAGCTTTGTGAGGTCTGTCCTTGAAAGGGAAGTGTTAGCTGCTTCATATATGGAAGAAAATAGAAAGGGACAAAAAGGAATAAATTTTACCTGAACTTGGATGTCTAAGTGATATTTTAACCCATTTAGATTTAAATTATTCCAGGTGTTGGTAATATGACTTAACAAAAAGATTAAATACATTAGGCACAAAATAACCCAATCTTGGTACCAGTACAATAGGCATGGAAGGAGCCTGCTTTTTAACATACACATATACTTTCATGAATTATTTCTTAAATTATTTGACATGTAACATGTTCATTCATGAATTTATCATAAATTGTGATAGTTTCAGATCCTATCATCTTTTGTATGTACTTTTGCCTTCATATTTTCATCTTGTTAAACTGTGGCCATCAGTTCAGTATACCCATGTCTTTTTGAAATCTAATGGATGTACAATACAGTTTTTATACTTCCCAAATTCCAACCATCTATGAATGATCAGCATTATCATTTAACAATTATTGCTTTCAGTTTTAAACATATTTCATCAGACATAAGAAATGTAGCTCTGCATAAGCTGGAATTCCCCAGTAAAGTGAGAATGGCACATTGAAATGCCATCAGACATATTAGAGAAATGGAGTTAAGGTTCAAATTGGACATTGTAAAATAACAACATTTTAATAAGCCAGTATTCTATGTCTTTTGCATATCACTATATTATAATCATCATCAAATTGGCTTTTTATTAAACCTACACAAAAGATATGTCACCTTCAGGCCAGAATTTGCATTTAATTTCTAGCTCTAAATTTATTCACCATTATGACCTACAATTATTAGTTTCCTTATTTATGAAATAAGATTACAGATGCATGTTACGTAAGTTTGCTTAGAGTTATTTTGAGAAAAACTAAGTCATTTAAATTATTACCAAATTTTTATTAAATACTAAGAGCATACATCATTGTTTTAGGTTCCACTAACCTAGTTCTGACTCACAGAACACTGTGTATAATAGCACTGAACCTCACAATGCAGCCACTATGTCAGTCTTGGTCATGAAGGATTTTTCTCTGAACATTAAACTTCTAGTTTATACAGTGTTATGTCTGTCTTAGGAAAGTTTTCTAAAGAACCAAACTCAGGTAAGCTTATATATGCATATGTCATGCCAAGGCAGAGCAGAACTTCAGTTGTGTGTTTCTAATACTAAATCATTCTGGGAGTAAAAGGCCTCATCTTTTTCCCACATATATATTCATATATGAGAGATATAAATCAAAGAAATGGATCACACTGTTGTAGATTCAGGAAATGAAAAACCAAAGTAGTGATAACCAAGATATCTTGAAGATAACCAAGCAAAATTCAGTAAACAAGTGAAACAAACAAAAACAAAAGAATCAGAAAAACACTGAGTATGATGTGGGATTTCATGAAGCATAACACTATTTGAATTATTGGGGTCCCTGCACAAAAATAAATAGCCCTGCAGTTAAAATAATAAAGAAATTCTTGAAAGATTTCCCCAATATCATGAAGGAGGAGGCAATAATCATTCCAGAAGCAGAGAGAACACCAATTTAATTACCCCACCCCCAAATAAACACATCAAGAGACATATTGCTCAAATTATCCAATTTCAAGGAAAAAGAGAGATTGAAAAAGGAGAGGGCAACTGGAGAGAATAAAATCAGTCACGTATAAAGATAAACACATAAGAATAAGCTCAGATCTCTCCACGGGTATCATCAAGGAAGAAACTGAAGCAACGTGTTTCCAAAAGTGGAATGGCAACACTTCAGTCCAAGAATCCTTTATCCAGCAAATCTCTCCATCAAATTCAAGAAGATATAAAAGCTTTCTCTAATAGGGATACATTTAGAGGTTTGTAAAAAAAACAACAGCACTACAAAATACACTTTTCAGTTCTTTATGGGCATAAAACCAGGACCATAGCACTCAAACATGAGACAACCACAAAGTGTAAGACCCCCCAGAAACCAACACTCAAATCAGTAGCCCAAACATTACAGATGCTACAGAGAAACAAACACAAGAATAAACACTATACATATGCACCATCCTATAAAGGAGAAGAAAAACATGTGATGACAGCAACATATCTACATTTATATTTAAGTGTTCTGAATGTCAATGCTTTAAAGACATCTATTAAAAGACAAAGGGCAAAGGGTAGCAGACTGGATTGGACAACAAAATTCTTCAAAATGCTGTATTTAAGAGATACATTTCAAACTCATCGAAAAAATAGACTGAGTCCAAGGATAGTGAAAAATGCATGAAGCAAATGGCAGTTAAAAAAAATAGGTGGAAATACTAATCTCTTACATAATAAACTTCAAAGTGCATGACATAATGAGAGATAAGAATGGGCATTACTTAATGCTTGAAGAATCAGTATACCCAGAATCCATAAACAAAATAAATATATTCTCCCAATGAAAGACCCTCAAAATTGGTCAAACAAATCCTGAAAGAGATGAAAAGAGAAATCACCAGATCAACAAATATAGTAGATGATTTCAATATGATGCTGTCCAAGAACAATAGATCAAAAGGTAAAGAAACTGAGAACCTAAACAAAACAATCAAGCATCTTGACCTACTAGACATTTTCAGAGCTCTCCAACCAATAGCAAAATAATTTTTAAAAGCACATTCTTGCCCAATGCACAGGATTCATATTCAAAAATAGACCACATGCTGGGATACAGGGCAAGCTTGAAAAAATTCAAACATCTAGAGGTCATTCAAAGTACCTTCTCTGACCACAGCATCATAAATCTCAAAGATCACAATAGAAAGAACAATAAATAAAAGGCAAAACCCTTGGAGACTCAATAACATTCTTCTCAACATGGAAGGGTATTAACCCAGATCAGAGAGGAAATCAAAACAAGGACAATGACAATACATTATTCCAAAACCTGTAGAACACATCAAAGACAGTTATAAAAGTCTTTTTAATTCCAATAAAGAGAAAAGAGGAGAGAATTATGATTAGCATCCTTACTCAGCACAGTCAGCAGCTAGAATAGGGTCAATAGCACAATCCTTCTAACACCAAAGGAAAAGTAATCATAAAAATTTAGAACAGAGATAAATGAACTGGAAAACAGGGGGACGATCTAAAAAATCAATAGAGCAGAAGCATAGACCCAGGAATGGGCTTTGGGATATAGCTCCAATTCAAGAATAATCAGTTCTTGCCTTATGGCCCTGCATAAGGCTTGCCTTCATGAAATTATCACTGAAGATAAGGATGCTGCAGCTGAGTGTGGTGAGAAATTAGATGATGCCAGGCTACCAATCAGAATAGTGTCTGGGGTTTTAAAGAATTGCCTTCTAAGTGAGGAGTCAATTAAATCCACACAGAAGAAGCACACCAGCTTGTGTGTTCCAAGGATGACAATTACAAACTCAAATATGGTGAGGAGAAAAGCATCAGAGCTGAAATTATGAACACCCAATTTTTGGAGACTATACAGGAGAGTGGAACCCTCAACATGTATCTTCAGAGTATCTCATCAGACTAAGTCACTGGCAGATATGTTCTAGTCACAGACAAAAGTCTCAAGCAGCCTTACTATCAGGCAGAGACCATTGCTGTTTTGATTATGCTAGACCAAAATCAATTCTTGGTCAGTTGACCACCCTATAAGCAGTGACTTGAATTTGTTCTGGGTGCAAATATCTTTTTCTGGTTCCATGAGAAAAATGTCTTCTCTGGCTTTTTGAATGTTAATAGGGGTGTTCTCCTTCTTACACAACTGAACAAATAATCAAAATAATGAAAATGGCAAAAGTATTGAAGTGTTCAAATGTTTTATTTTGTTTGGATCCATAGTCAATAGTTATGGAAGCACTTGTCAAGAATTTAGACAATGTATTGCATTGGAGAAATATACTATACACGAGCTCTTTAAAGTTTTGAAGACCCTGTGTATCACTTTGAGAACTAAGGGGCTCCTGATACAGGAATGTGTTAGTCCAGATAGACTAGAGCAACACATTTCAAAGCTACGTATATGGATATAAGGAATGGGGTTATATTAAAGAGGAACAGGACATTGAGAAAACATTCCAGCCCAGTCCAGCTCAAGTCACAAGTTCGATATTAACCCATATGACTGAAATAAGTCCATAAAGTCTCCTTCTGACTCACGAAGTCACAGGTCAGTGTATACAGAGTCCCCGCACTGAAAGGGTCTCCCCATGGCTCCTCACTTCCAGGGCTCAGGGTCCATCAATAGCATCCCTTGGTGGCAGAAGCAATTCATCGCTGGCAGAGGTCTCCAAGTGGCTGCCCCAGCCTCAGAGGTCTGGCTCCATCAGGGCAAAGCCATGTGGTTTCTCCAGTGGCTACTCCAGCCTCCCAGACGCCGCCATTCTGTGTTGTCTATGATTAATCATCTCTGAAACTAACTCCCAACAACTGGGGAAGATAGCTTCTCATCTTCACGAGGGAAATATCGCGAGATTTTCCTGGAGTCTCAGGTGGAAGCCATGCCCACATAGAAGCCTCATCGGCTACTCAATGACTTTCTCCAGATTACAGGCTAGACTCCACACCTACATGTCAATCATAAAATTAACATAAGCAAATGACTGCCACACAGGAGGTATTATCAATCTCCTAATATATTAGATGAAGGTTGGTCAATGAATAAGCAAGACCTCCAGGGAATTAATGTGTTTGAATTATATTGTTGAAGAATATTGAATGTGCACATTCAACAGAAGATCAAACAAATTTGTTTTAGAAGATGTACAAGCAGAATGTTTCTTACAAACAAAGATGACTACTATATGACCCGTCTGTGTCTCTATTCAGCATATGAAATAAAAAGAAATAAGAAGCAAAAAAGAACAGATATATGCATGCTCAGAACCAAAATGTCCATCAGTGGAGGTCTGGAAAATAAATCTCTTACATACAATGGAATAGTATGTTTCTTTAAAGAAGAATGATTAAAATTATCAAACACTCTATGAAATGAATAAATATAGAAGATATTCTGCTGAGCAAAGTCCATCAAATCCATAAAGACATACACAATATGAAAACACTATTATAAAAAATAATCAAGAAAATTGATTTCATACCTATGGAAGCAGATTTTGGTTGTTATTGAAAAACTAAATCAAGGTATGGGAAGGAAAAATAAAGGAGGAAGAATATAAATAAAATTTATTTTAAAAATATAGAAGTTAAGATAATGAAAGTTTGTCTCATATGCCTTGGCTATATAGTGAGGAGAGACTAGTTCCTGAAAAACAGATCATACTTGGTAAATTAGAGGGTGAGAGAAAAAGAGGCAGACTTTTAGGAGATATATTGACACTAAGTTGCTACAATGGGCTCAAAAACAAAACAAAAAACAAGTGTGAGAATTCCAACAGTATCCAAAATAACTTCTTCTGTTGTACATTTGGATAACTATGAGAAGGGATTAGCTTGACCACACCTAATATCATCATCTCTAATACAAGCCAAACACAGTAAATAGAAGCATGACCTGGATGTCTGCTTTTGTTAAGAATAGAGCCAAAGAAGCTATATGGAGAATTTCTGTTCTGTAAGAAAAAGCATTGTCATTAGTCAGAATCAACTTCACAATAATGGTTTGAGTTGGGATTTTATGCAGATGAAAACACTTTTTTACAGACAGCTTAAAAAAATGATTCCTGTTTTCTGGAAATGAAAAGAGAAAACTCAAACCTCTGGGTTTCAAAGGAAGGAGCTTCATGCTCTATGGAAGCAAAGAACTAAGCAAGGAACTGAGACTCTAGGGAAATCAAGACTACGTGGAGTAGAAAAGGTGACATTTAATATTATCCTTGGGAAAGATATAATATTTGCCAGTGGGAAAAATGTGCAAAGATGCAGGAAAATTAAAATTCATAGTTATTCAAACACAGCAAAATACTCAGTGGCAGATGATACAGATTGATGGCATAGAGACCTTGTGGAAATTGCTTTGAACAATTTTATTATCAAAAGTTTATGAAAAAATTGACAAATATATTCAAATAAAAATTGTCTTGGAGCTTTAAAAAAGAGTGAAAAATGAGCAACACATGAGAGTTTCATATAGAGATCTAAAGCAAAGAGTGGTGAATTTCTGAAGCTCTGAAAAACAGGGACCTATTAGAAATATTAAGAGGAAGTTGGTTGCAAGTGATATAATTCTTAGTTCAGTGGGGAAAAAAAGTTGTTCTAATTTTAAAATACTTTAAGTTACTAATGGCTATAAAAGACCATTTAGTAATTAGTATTTTTAATAAGGGCAAATAGCATCTAAATATCTTTGTTAATATATTACTTTTAAAAAATGGAGTCCAAAAGCTGCATGAAATAATGGTTAAAGAATACTCAGATCAAACAGGTAGGCATTTCAATCGCATATCACATATCTGAGGCAGATTTAAAATTTCTTACCTTAATTTCATAAAAATCTAATCTTATCTAGTTAATTCTAACACATAGGAACTTATAAGACAAGCGGAATTCTAAAGCACAGGGTTACCGAGTCTTAAAACCTTTATGTAAGCTCATCTTCATCTTACAGAACCACCAAAACACCAAACCCACTGCCACGGAGTCAATGCTGACTCATGGGACTAAGTGGCTTTACCAGGCTATAACTGTTTATAGTCAGAGAAGGTCCAATCTTTCTCCAGCAGAGCTGCTGCCAGTTTCAATCCACAGACCATGAAGATAGCAGCCGAACACTTACCCACTACCTAACGAGTGCACAAAAACTCATGTAGACATAAGACACCAATGGTTTTGGTTAAAAACCTAATGCTTGGCTGCTGCAGTACTAGATATGCCTTAATTGCTTTACAAAGGGGCATAGCTTCATCATCTGATAGCATTTTCTCATTGTCCTTTTATATCACTTTATCTTCATACAAGCAGAGCAAGCATTGTTGCATGACTTTCAAAATTTGGAATGTTATTTGTACTTTAGAGATTCAAATACAAGTAATTTCTCTCACTCTGAATCTGTAGCACAGACAATACACTTCTGTCTAAACCCACAAAATCTCTACATCAACATACCCACACCTAAATAAACATGAAATTCTCAAGAAACCATAGCTGGCACATGAAGTTAATATTAAAAATACATTATATTTATTTTAAGTCCAATTGACATATAATACACATATCATATAATTCATAAGCCTATCCTAAATTGTAAGTTTTTGAGAACTATTCACTCTCCATTTTACAAATGAATACCAAACCAACTCACTGTTGTTCTGGTGACTTTGTGTCATAGAGTTTCCATGAGACAAATAAATAGATGGGGGGGGGGATTGTCATTAATAATCTTTGCATATGATATGCAATTGAAGCTTAGTAACTTATATTGTTAAAAGATAAAAATAACCTGCATCTCGTAAATTTACCAAGGCACAAAAATTTTTGTCACATTCATTGCTTACTTACCTACTCTGAGGATAGCTTGGGAATTGAAGAAATACCAATTGAAATGTTTCAGCACATAGATTGTAGCACTGAAAGCTCTCACTAATCAATGCTAAGAACTTTGGAAGATAAATGACTGATAAACAGATGGCAAGAGATCCAAAATTGCAAGCATTCAAAAGAGAGGTGACCGATCAGAATGTGCAAATTATTGAATAATATCATTAAAATAACATCTAAGTAAGTTATTGCTGAAAGTGATTTAAAAGATTGCAGCCATACAGCAACAGGAAACTGCCAGAAATTCATGTTAGATTCAGAAGAGGATGTAGAACAAGAAATATTATTATGCAACTAAAAATATCAGACAGATGTTTACTTGTGTTTTTATGGACTATGAACATTTTTCTTTGTAGTTTTTATGCAGCTGTGTACACCCTAATGAACTGTGGATAACATTGCATGCAAGAGGAGGTCCAGAACACTTAATTGTGCTCTTGTGAAATCTGTACACAGACCAAGAGGCAGTTATTCAAACAGAACAAGGTATATTGCATGGTTTAAAACCAGGGAAAGTGCACATTAGTTGTAATCTTAAATGTATTCAGCTTTTATGCTAAAATAATCTGAGAAGCAGAGCTGTATAAAGTAGAATGAGTCACCAGATTTGGTTGAAGTGCATTCGTAACCTTTGATATAAAGATAACACAATTTTGCTCACTGAAAGCTAGGAGCACTGGAAACACTAAACTTAAATGTTACCAAAGAAAAAATTGTGACATTCCCCCCCCCCCATTAAGATATACCAAGATAAATGAAGAAACCCTTAAGCCGCAAAGCATTTTATTTATTTATTTAGATAATCAATCAAAGCTCATTGGAATTCAGTGACTAGCGTTTAGGTCTGCTATTAAATATCTATCATAGCACAGGTAGTCACTCTCAGAGAGAAATGTTAGACTAAACATTTTCACATTGCCAAGGCTGAGAAACTCTACAATGCCAAGGTTGAAAAATTTTGCAATAAAGAAAATGTAACAAAAATACTAAGATACTATTATTTCCTCCATCTCACTAATACATTGTTTGAAATTCAGTAATATGAAAGTTTAGAAATTTCTATAATACAAACCTGTTTTAGCATGCTGAAACCTGTTAGATTACTTAGGCCAATAGCTAGTTGATGTGCTAGTCTGGGTAGAATACAGAAACAAATTCATAGACATGTATATGGATATAAGGGAGTGGTTTATATACAACAGGAATGGAACATTGAGAAAGCATCCCAACCCAGTCCAGGCCAAGGTCATAAGTCTGGTATTAGCGCATATGTCTGATACCAGTCTATAAAGTCTCCTTCTGACTCATGATGCACGTGCAATGGCACGAAAACAATCAGAGGCCAGTGGGTGCAGAATCTTGTGTGTCCAGCAGCAGTAGAAGCACGCTGGCACTGGCAGGGATCTCTTCATGGTTCCTCGTTTCCAGGGCTCAGAGTCCATCAGCAGTATCCGTTGGCAGTAGAAGCATCTCAATGCTGGCAGGGGTGTCTCTGTGGCTTTTCTGGCTTCAGAGATCTGGTTTAATCAGGGTAAGCCCAGGTGGCTTCTCTTCCGGTTCTTCCAGTTCCAAGAACTCAAGGTCTATGCTTGCCATCTTGTCTTATTCATCAAATGTCTCCCAGGAGACCAACTTAAGTCTCCAATTGGGAAATACTGTGAGACTTCCCAGAATTCTCAGGAGAAAGCTATGCCCACACAGAGGCCTCATTGGCTATCTCCAGATTGACAGGCTAGAACCCCACCCTACACTCCCAGTACTGAAATTGGCAGATCAGAGACTGCTGCAATTGGTCATGCAGTTTTGATTAACTGGTAAAATATTATTAATACTGCATCTAGATTTGAATAAAAAGAGGTTTTCCTTTATAAGATAGTACAAATATGTAAACTTTAATTATTATTATGCTTGAACTGACTTTGGATTGCTTCCCTTTAAAGTTAATATTATTAATTAATGTTTTCTTAATTGATTGTTTCTGAAAAGTCTATTCCAAAATGAAATTGATAGATTTCAGCTTTCAGGTCTGCTTAGAAAAATAAGTCTTGCTTTCTCATATGTGTGGTAGAGATGATGTGAAATAATTTTTCTATTTTATTTGGAATAGACTGGCTATTGATGAAGTATCCTCGTGGTTCTTGATGAAGTCTACTCAAACAAACCAACTAAATAGTTCCCTGGCCTCAAGTTGATGCTCCCTCAGAGCAACGCTATAAAACAGGGTGGAATGCCCACTTGCAGCATCTGAGTTTCTAACTATTTAGTCAGGGCTTGCAAGTGTTTCTTTCTTCTGAGGAAAAACTAGTGGCTTTGTACTGCTGACATTGTGGATCACAACACAGCACTGCCGCCAAATGCAACAATAACACAGTTCAGTGCGGGAAAGTCTTGTGGAGCCAGTGGCAGTGGAAGCATTTCAACACTGGCAGTGGCCTCCATGTATCAAGGTTCTAGCAGAGCTCTATGGTTCTTGTCCTCAGAAAGGTCTCACAAGGAGTATGGGAGTGTCCTGCCTCCAGTGAGCTATTTAGTTCCTAGGCCCTCCAAATGAGATCATAAAGCTATGACCTGACTTACAGGCTAAAATTCACCACTTCACTCTTCAGTCTCAAATTGACAATAGATGATGTAACTACCACAGTAGGTCTTATCAACATAGTTATTTTAGATATTGAAAAATGAGGCACAACAAGGCTTAGCATCTTATGATCAAAAAGCATTGTGCATGATGGAGCAGGATTAGAACCCAATGCAACGAACCTATAAAATATTGTCTCGATCACTATACTTTTATGATTGTAAATTATTAATTATGTCCTTCTATGTCTTGATCTATGGATACAATTAGTGTGTATAAATAAACAACAGTTACATAGAGAGTACCCCCCACCCCCAGGTAGAGAGATAGAGACATAAGTTAAAAAAATAAAGCAGAGTAAAAATTGCCAGACTACAGTTTGGATTCAATAATACCTAGATGTAATTTTAGTAGTTAGAAAAAATGCAAAAATGTGTATAAAACAAATTGCACACAGGTCAAGATAGCGACCAATCCATAAACAACATACACTAAACTTTGTTTTCCTATATTATTTGATCATCTTAATTTTATATATTCTGTGGTTGATTATATTTTCTGGGTATACAATGGCCTTTATGCTGGGAACAGAGGGTTTTGATCCATGGTTCTGTGTCACAGAAAGTTCATATTTTACAAAACATTACAAGAAAAATAATGACTCGCTACAACTTGAATAACAGCTGTTTGTTGATCACAAAATTGACATCTGTAATTATTAACAATGTAATAGCCCGATTTCGAGGGCAATTAAATGAAGATCTTGTTGCTTTCTTATAGAGCCTTTTTAATTAAAAACTCTTGTACATTCCAGGAGAAGATTGCTATACCACAGGAAAAGATAATGAAAGCTGGTAAATTGCTTAGTAATGTAACCACAGAATAGAGAAAATGTGTCTTATTACATATCTACTACTTATTGTCTTTTCCTGGTTTACTCTAGTTTCTCTCTCTCTCTCTCTCTCTCTCTCTCTCTCTCTCTCTCTCTCTCTCTCTCTCTCTCGCACACATACACACACAGAGTTATTTCTTACTCAAGCACTGATTCTGACTCTCGGGGATCCTATGCATACAGAAGTGAACTACTTCATTGGTTTTTCAAAGCTCTAACCTGGTGGAATAGTGAGATATGTGTTGGACTGCTATCCGTGAGATCAGTAATTCAAAACTACCACTTGTTCTATGAGAGAAAAGGGAGACTTTCTACGTCCTTCAAGACTGACAGCCTTGGAGACTCATAGGAGCAGTTCTGTTCTGTAATTGACTCAATGGCAGTGAGTTTGCTTTGTTTGGTTTGGGCCTTTCATAAGCAGATCTCCAGGATTATCTTCCTAGGTTCTTCTGGGTTGGTTAAACCACTCACCTTTTAGCTAGCAGTAGCCTCTAAAGAACAAATTTTATTTTGTGTGAGTGTGTATGTATAAATGAAGCAAACTAAAATCATAGATATACAAATGCGTATGTACTGCTGCTCTTGGGGACCATTAGATACAGAACTAATAAACACTACTTGATCCTCCGTCCTCCTCACAGCAGCTCCTACTCTTGAGTCCATTGCAGCAGCCGCCTTGTCAATCCATATTAGTCCTTTTGGCTGCCGCTCCACATTACCAACAGGATGTCCTTCTCTGAGGAATGCTTTCTTCTGACAACATGTCCAATATGTGAAAGATGAAGTCTCATTATCCTTGCCTTTAAGGAGCACTCAAATATGTGCATATGTATATACACATGTGTGAATATATGTTCTCAGTTTGCTTAATTTTTACTTTGTCACTTAAAAGCTTTGATTTTTCTAAGTTTCACTTTCTTTCTGAAAGTCAGTTTAATGTTAAGGAAAAATATACAATATTTTTTCAGAAAAAGATATACACAGAATAATGAAAAATTGAGGCATATGAGAATTAGCAATCTTTTTAAGATTTATATGTTTTATTTATTTTTATGATTCATCTATTTAACATATATGTTACTTTTATTTATCATAATATTTGTCACAAAGCATAAAGCATAAATGTAATATAATTCCACTGCCACACATTATTGATTATGAATATTTGAATTCTTCAAGAAGATATTTTAGATTTTTAAAATTTTTAGTCAAACTATATAAATGTATTGCACTTCCCCTTACTTGAAAAATAAAATTTTGACTAGCAAGACATGATATGTTGCTCAACTAGAGTTGTAGCCACAAAAAACTATATTTGATTGATTACAATACATCATATCAAACACTAGAGAGCAAAAGTTATATAGGCTGAGGAAAATTATATATTAATAGAACTTGTGTACTGAAAATTATTTCTATATTTATCCATAATATCTCCATAATATAATGTAGAATATTTTTGCCCATAAAAGCTAATTTTTCCCAAATTGCTAGTTAGCAAAAGGAATGTCTATTTTTTTGTTTTAAATCATTTTATTGGGGGCTCATACAACTCTTATCAGAATCCACACATACATCCACTGTGTAAAGCATTTTTGTATACATATATTTCTTTAGTGACTTTATTAGGGGCTCTTACAGCTCTTAAAACATTCAATACATCATGTGTATCAAGCATATTTGTACACATGTTGCCTATTCATTTCCAAATATTTTCTACTTGAGCCCTTGGTATAAGCTCCTCTTTTCCCCCTCCTTCTTTTCAATAAATCATTTTATTGGGGGCTCATACAGCTCCCATCATGATCTATACATATGTCAATTGTATGAAGGCCTCATTTACTCACGTTGCCATCATCACTCTCAAAACATCCTCCCTCCACATAGGCCCCCAGTACCAGCTCCCTATATTTCCCTTCCCTCCCCCACTATCTCCCCATGAACCCTTAATAATTTACAAATGTTATTACTTTTTTTGTATGCAAAACACATTTGTACATTTATTGTCATCATCAGTGTGTTAGTCCGGGTAGACTAGAAGAACAAATTTCAGAGACATGTATATAGGTATAAGGAAAGGGTTTATATACAAAAGAAATGTGACCCTAAGAAGGCATCCCAATTCAGTCCAGTGCAAAGTCCTAAGTCCAATATTAACCCATATGCCCGAAATCAAGTCTATAAAGTCTGCTTCCGACTCAGGAAGTCACAGGTCAGTGGGTGCAGAATTCTGGCACTGGCAGTGGTCTCCCCATGGCTCCTTGCTTCCAGGGCTCAGGTCCATCAACAGCATGCCACTCCAGCTTCAGAGGTCTGTCTCCATCAGGGCTAAGCCATGTGGTCTCTCCACCAGCTACTCCAGCCTCCCAGCTGCCGCCATTCTGTGTTGCCTGTGGTTAATCATCTCTCTAACTAACTCCCAACAACTGGAGAAGATAGCTTCTCATCTTCACGAAGGAAATACCGCGAGATTTCCCAGGAGTCTCAGCTGAAAGCCATGCCCACACAGAGGCCTCATCGGCTACTCAATGGCTTTCTCCTGATTAACAGGCCAGACTCCACCCCTACATTTCAATGACAAAATTAACATAAGCACATGACTGCCACAATCACTCTCAAAATATTTTCTTTCTGCTAAAGCCCTTGGTATTGGCATTTCATTGCCTATTTGAAACTGTTCTAAATTGCATTAAGAAGTTCCTGGTGTAACAATGGAGTACTATGCATCCCCAAAAAACAGTGATGAAAAAATGAATCAGTTTTTCTGATGGAATGGGTTGGAGGATATTATGCTGAGTGTAGTTAAATAAGCACAAAAGGACAAATGCAACATGAGCCCACTTAGGTAAGTTCAAACAGCAGAATGGGCATAGGGGAAAATGTACATATCATACAGTTTTTGGAGGAGGACAAGATATTCTGGCAGGAGCCAGACCAAATCCAATGATGCATAGGTTATCAAATGCTGAAAGACATTCTCCCCCATCTCTTCTATGCCTTTATGGTCCATAGATGGGTAAGGGGATGAAAAAATTGGTAATGGGGAACAGGGCACTAATCCACTCGAGAGGGAAGTATTCTTTATGTTTTCACAGGAAAGAGAGGGAGAGTTGACTTCATTCCAGTGGGCCAAACCTAGAAGTCCACGTTTCTATTCAGAGTAGGTTATTCACAGAGAGGACTGCAGGGCTGGACCAAGTTCAAGACATGACATACCCTCCTTACAGCACAGCAGAGGACAGCACTGAAGATATAGATTGGGGAATGAAGTAGGTATGACCCATACCTATGGGGGCAAACAAAGAGGGGAATGAAACAGATTAGCAATGGGAACTAAGTCATGAAGTGCCTGAAGAAACCCGGACTGTACTTCTGATCAGTGTGCTGCGCCTGGCACCTCATCTGAACTGGTCGGGGGATATTCACAAGGGGCCCATCCTGATAGTCTAAAGGTATAATGGGGTGGAAGGTGTGGGTGAGGCATGAGACCACTTCAACCTTGAAAAAGCAATGGGGGGCTGAGTCCCGGTGGCATAGTGGTTGTGCGCGGGACTGCGACCCACTGGGATGGAGGTTCGATTCCGGCTCCCAGGAGCAAAGGCTGGGCCTCCTACTCCCACCACCAGGGCAGTGATGCCTTAAAAAAAAAAAGAAAAAGAAAAAGCAATGGAGTCTTGTTGAAGGTGTACTCCTCGATCACAAGTAATGAGGACTAAAAGGGTCTAAGTGCTACTTGGTAAATGGGTCCTGGGATATGGATCCCTGAAAGAAAAATGGATTAGAATGATGGATTATAACAAGGCCTTCTCACTAATGAACAGAGAAATACTTATCTACTCTGGTGAGGACAACAGTTAGCTTAGAACTATTTGTATGGTCTCTCTCTCTTGCGCTCTCTCTTTCTTTTGATGTCTATCTTTATAAGACAGGTATGGTAAGCAATCCCAAGGAAACAGCAACTGGACTAATGGTTGGGTGCCAGAGGAGAGGAAGCAGTCAGGGAGGGGAGTGGTGAGCCATTAACAACAGGTGCAAAGGAATCAGCAAGAATCTCAAAATCACAATGAGGAAGGAGTAGCATTGCTGGTCATGTTTGATCAATTACAATGTATCCGATTGGAATTACTGAGAGGGGGAGGGTGGGTAAGCATGACAGTGGGCAGAAGAAAGAAAAAAGAAGATGAAGGACCAAAAAATAAAAATTATATATATAGGTATAAATATGGATACATATATGTAATTATATAAAAGGTTTGTTTTAGTTTGTTGTAGTTATGTGGCAATAAATAATACTCACCTTGCTGACACAATTGCTGAAGACAAAATGGGTACATACACAAATGTGGTGGAGAAAGCAGATGGTGTCTGCCTATTACAAAATATAAAGGTTTGAAATTAAACAAGAAATCATATAGCAGGGAAGCAACAAATCCCACATGAAAGGAGGACACCAGCTCACGTAATCATGAGGTGCTGACCAGAGAAGATATCAGAAGTTCAAAAACAGGCAATCAAATTGATGCGTGGGAGCATAGACAAAGTGGAGACACCAAATCTACCTATGAGCTAATTGGCCAGTACCTCACAGAAGGACCAGCCAGACAATTTGCGGGGTGTAGTATAGTACTGATAAAACACATAGCAATTCTCTAGTTCCTTATTATGTCCTTCCCTTACTATTATGGTTTTAGTTTTACCACTTTAACCTTACAGACCTGTATAATTTGTATAATTAAGATTGTATAATTAAGATTGTTCAACACGTGAAATCCAAGCTAGAAAAACCCTTCAGAAATAGTCCTGGGAGCAATGATTCCCTGATGGTATGGAAAGAGAAGGGTGAGGAGAATTTATAGCAATAATGTCTGTATAACCCTATTTGAGGGGAGAGAATAGCAGAATTACAAATGAAGGGATATACTGGTGGATAATTTAAGATACGCAAGCGTTCCTGGGGGGTGGGGGCGATGGGGGATGAAGGAGATAAAGGGGAGCTGATGTTAAAGAGTTCAAGAGGAAGGAAAATGTTATGAAACTGATGGTGACAGCAATTATACAATTATGCTTGATGTAACTGAATTATGGGTTGTTATAATATCTGTAAAATATAATGATTTTAAAAAGAAATATATTACTAATGTAAATTAGACTGATGGTAATTTGTAAAATGATGTATTTTTAAAAACTTTAATCCAAGACAAAAGATATTCCATACAAATATGGAAACTAAGTTTTATCAAATATCATCTAGAATTGTCAGATTTTAAGGTTCTTATTCAGTGATTTTTTTTTTCTTCAATGAGTCAAGATGGTTCAATAGATTCTTAGTTTTTTGTTTGTTTGTTTCTTTTTCTTTCTGCATCATCACTACCCTGATGGAAGTAGAAAGCCCAACCTTGCTCCTAGAGAGCTTCTGCTGGATTTGAACCATCAACCCTGTGGGCCACAGTCCCACAGACAACCATTATGCCACCAGGGCTCAGCTAGATTCTTAGTTTTATAAGATTAATGAAGCCCAGAAAATTGGAAACCCACAACAGATGAAAAATATTTGTTTTTATGTATCGAGAAAAATAAAGGCAAAAGGAAATTTCTCTTGATCCTTAAATTTATTTAAAATCTAGAAAAGGGGTTTATAACCAACTTATCAGATTCAGTAAATACATAAATGAATTCTAGGACTGGATTATAGCCTCGAATAGTTTTAAAAGTTTAGGGTTGTTTCAAGATTCTTCTAGAATATCTCTAGGATACTATCTCTAGCATATCTATAGGATACTAAGACATTGTAACAATGTCTTAATTTTCTCACTTATTTGGGAAATATGCATTGTTTAAATTTGATAGTAAGAAGCTTTGATAACTACAGCTCCAGTATGTCTGTTAGGAATTTGAGTGCTTTTCCCAATTTGATTTCCTCACATCCAGAAATGAAAATTAACAAGTAAACACCAAGAAAACTCCACAAAACCCAAAAACAATCTTGCCAAATATGTTTAGGTAACATATACTTCAATTATCTCATTGAAATGAAAGTTAAATATGAACACTCTACAAAATCATACTTGTGTGCTTTCTTTCATGAAATTCCCATCCAACATAGTGTTACAAATAAAATAAAGTATAATACCTGAACACAGTTAGATGGAAATAGTATTTGATAATTCAAAGATTTAATTGGTTTACTAACCACCCCATGATATATTGCCCATCACAAAAGGTTCCATAATCATTGCCGGTTGTTTTTTAATATGCCTAAGTGTATCAATTATAAAAACATCTGCAACAATTCTTTGCCAAGTATTTTAGTTAAGGATTCTTGGTTATAGTCTGGTATTTCAGCTTTATGTCTGCTGAATTAAAATTTAAAATAAAATTATTTTAACTTGGTTTTTGATTAACTGTGTGTTTGTTTCTATAATTAGTATTTAATGATTTGTAAGCAAAGAGATGATTTTACTGACTAGGACCATGTCCTTCTTTCTTTTGTCATTATACATCTAAGTGAGTCCATTCCCAAGAAAGTTCAGACACAACATTTAAAGATGCCAAGTAGTACTACAATGAAAGAATTAAAAGGGTGTGGCACTTCTCCATACTTCTCCAATTCTCTGTTATACTGACCCATATGGGTGGCATAACTTTTCAAATAGCTTTGTTGAGGCAAATATTGAGACTGAGTTAATGTGTGCAGGCCTCCAAATGTTGTCCAAAGGCCCAGAGGAAATGAATTTAGAATTTAAAGAGCTTGCATTTTAGAGAGGGACAGGTCTTCTTATCCTGCCTCATCCCATATGCCACTTTCAAACACTTATTTGAAAATGCAGGTTATTGGTTAGCTACTCTGTAAATTAGAGTAATAACATCTGGTATGGCAAACAGATTGAATGCTAAAAGAAAGTTCTTAACACAGTGCCTCTGATACTCAATAAATTAAAATTACTTCTCTAACATCTGTGTTTCAGATCACTGGTGACTTTGTATAATTTTCAGGTTTAGGAACCCTTTGGTTATGATACCAATTATGATATCAATTCAGTCAATGTTCTAGTTCTTTTTATTTTTCCACATTTTCTCATTTGTTTTTGTATATAAAAAAATTTACAATTTTTATCTTGAAAATGAACTGATGTTTCATTTACAACTATTACTAGTGAATGATCTCCTGTTGTGTTAAGAACCACAAAGTTAGCAGTTCAAACCTGCCAGATGCTCATGGGAGAAACATGAAGCATCCTACCTTTATCAAGATTTAAAGCCTCAGAAATAAAAAAGACCAGTCCTACTACTCTGTGCGTTTGGTTTTGTTTGGAATTACAGCTTTGGATCAAGCACCATCTTTCAGAAATTTTTAGATTTTCAAGTATCAGCAAATACATTTAAATTAGAATTCATTTACCATGGAATGTCCTTAAAAGATACATTATCATCTTATCTGTCTTACATGAGAGTAACAATGTTTTATATATATTGTTTAAAATAATGTAATAATTTCACTCAATTGACATTTTCCCAATTTTGTTTTAAGTTGGTGTGTTTATTATGAAATATGAAATAGGTATTTATACCCCTGTATATTTATCAATAACTGTAGATTTTATGAAACACAACAATTAAAGGTGATCAAACTCATGGCTTATGTTTTCATTTGCCTCCTTAATGTTCAGTCAAGCTTTTCAAAATTTAACATTTTACATGTATGAAATTGCTATTGTTGTGAGGTATCATCTAATTAGCATTTGAATAGACTCACAGCAACCCTGTATGACAGAACGCAATGTCACCAGGCCCTGTACCTTCCTCACTATCAATGCTATGTTTGAACCTAATATATTTTTCAAGTATTACTGTGTCAATCCATCTCCATGAGTGTTTCTTCTTCATTACTCTGCTTTACCAAGCATCATGTCATTTCCCAGGATCTGACTCCTTCTGATAACCTTCCCAAAAGATTTGACATGAAGCCTCCACATCCTCCTTTCTGATGGACATTCTGCTTCTATTGTTTCCTTTTTCTGGAATATTCTTCACTAACACCATAATTCAAATAATCAAATCTTTCTTTTTCCTTATTCATTGTTCAGTTGGCACCTCCATATAAGGCAATAGACAATACCATGGCTCATCTTGATTCTCAGTATCACAGTTCTCAGATTGTTATCTTTGTTTTATTTATTTATATATTTAAACTCTTAAAGAGGTCTTTCACCACAGATTTGATCAATAAAATGTGCTATTTTATTTCTTGATTTGCATTTCTATGGCATTGATGTTGGGCCCAAGTAAAATAAAATCCTAGACAACTCCAATAAGTTCTCCATTTATCATGATACTGTTATTGACAGTGATTTTTGTTTTCTTTTAATTAAATTGTAATTTACACTGAAGACTGTCAGCTTTGATCCTTTTCAGCTTCAATGTAAACTTGCACATGAGCAATTGATGATCCAGTCTGCAATCTGTTTTTTTCCTTCTATGAATGATTACATTGAATGCTTCTATAATCTACTTGAACAGATGTAGTCTGTTTTATTTTCTGTGTATTCCTTCTGATGACACCTAACTGTTTAGTTATCATTTATGTTGCTAAAAATAGCACATTAATCTTGTAAAATTCTATTATGTAAAATTCTAATTTTTAGCATTTTTCTATCACCGAAATACAGTTTCCAATTACAGATCCTGTATTTATTCATGTGTTTTTTCAACATATATATTCTAATCGACAGCAATTATTATTGTATCTTTGTGACATGTTTGATCAATTTTGGGTTGAACAAGTTGGTATCTTAATTTATTCATTATTTAGATTAATGGGTGGTATCCAAATTTAAATAACCAAACCACTCTCCTTTGTAGGCATATGTGAATATTCTCTTATCACTGAAAATGTACTTCAGGATATGTTCTTTTTGGCAGTAAAAGTGACACTATTCCTCTTCAATTAGAAATCCCTGGTATAGTGGACCACAAGATCATACCTTTTAAAATTGCTAATACCTGTCCTCTGTAGTGCACCAATGCCGGAATCCAATTTTCCTTTAGTCTTACTTCATATATTTTATGTTCTGACTATTAATGTATGTTTTCAGTTGTTTCTCATTTTTCAAAAAGCCACATCAGACAACGAAAGTTGGATAATTTTACTCTACCTACATCACTAAGATCAACTCCAATGTGAGGAGCTACCTCTTTCTCAGACAGTTTGAATGCATTCTAATTGGTGTTCCTCTTAGGTACATTCTAGACAACTTCTTGCTAATATTCATTAGGTTTCACTGAATAGATTTTCAGGAAGTGAGTCAACATATCCTCTTTCCTTATCTGTCTTGAAGTGGAAGCTCCATTGCACCTTTCCCAGAATTATCTTCCTAGCACTTTAAATAACTCATAGAATCACTGTAATACACAGGCCACAGTATAGTAAACTGGCAGCTGCATGATATTTGCTACACTGAAAAGCCAATTGGTATTTAAATTTGAATATATGTATATATGAAATATACATGTATCTCAATATTATTATTCCATGAACAAAAATAAACCCAAACACCATAACATTGTGTCCTATTTCTTTTCTTTTTTTTTTTCATTGTGTCCTATTTCAAACAGAAGACTCCCAGTGGAGAGAGAGTGAGGGACTTATTCAACACATGATGTCTGTAAACATAGTCAATGTAATTTTTTTAAAAGAAATATACTAATCAGCATCCATGGGCATTATCGGCATATATTACTTTTACTTTGGTTTAAAGTGTATTTAACATTTATTTGTTATTGTAGTATTTTTCTCTTCCTAATTTTCTTATTCACATTTTCACACATTATTCATTCCAATTCGATGTGCAATGATTCTTTATATAATACTATGACAGCATTTCCTTTTCCCATGAGATTAAATTTAGATTAATTAGTCAAAAATGCAGTCTTAAGAAAAGTAAGGTCCCTTATATATGTTTCTCTAAATGTTATCAGTGTTTTTGTCATTGTATTATAGCTCTACAGTTTTTGTTTTATCTGAAAGCTGTTTGAAAAATAAGGAGCTATATATATATATATATATATATATATATATATATAATCATAAATAGAGAGAGTGAGAGAGAGATAAACCACAAAGGAAGGAAAGGAGAGCAGGTAATGCCTATAAACTTCAACATGACTTTAATAAAATCTATGAAAACTTTAAAAATATAAAGTACACTCCTACTCCCACCACCAGACAGCAGTGATGCCCCCCCCCAAAAAAATAAATAAATAAAGTACAACTAAGAAGAATAAACTCTATAACCAATGCAGAATTTTCAAAAGTTTCTTAAGGAAGTGAAATTGTAAGGCTTCATTTTATTTTAATTCTGAAGTCTAAACAGCAATTTTGATTGAAAGTGCTATGGAATTTGCTTTCAAGCAAACGTGTCTATATAAACTTGTTTAAAACGTGTGAAAAAGTTGTTAATGACATTTTAATTGATTTTTCAAATCTAATAATGTATTTGTTCTTCCCAATTTATGTACACCATATAGACCGAGAAATTGAGATGTGCAGGAAAGAAACATGGTTTTTAGTATATATGCTGCCAAAACAAGCAAATAAAACCATACTTTTTATATAGATAAATAAGAAAAACTTTAAAATGGATATATGTTGCAAGTTTGGTATTAGAGAATGAATCAGAGGAATTACTGTCGAATAATTAAGTCATCAATAATCAGATAATATTCATTAGCCTTAAGGCCCTGCTGGAAAGTTAATTTGTTGCAAAAAACATTGGATGCTTTTTAAAATTTCCCTCAGCTGCACAAAATTTTGTTCTCTGTCCTCAACCTGATTCCCTCATAGGTATATCTATGCATATTTTCTTTCACTGCTTGATTCTAGGTTTTAAAGAAGAATCCAAAGTGGGATCTTCAGGGGGAAGACTCAGAAAAAGGCATGTGGTTACTTTCTCCTTTTGTGTATATATAGTATGTGATTTCTATAAATAGTAAAACTTCTGAGGAAAACAAAGGAGAAGCGAAATGGGGAAAATGGTGGTATAGTTTGTGTAGGTCTCAGAAGATTGTTTTATTCTTTAGTTGCTTAAGAAAGATCTTTCAAAACTGAGATTATCGAGTAGGGACTTAAACATGCTCTAGAGAAAAGTATATTTTAGTCCATGAGAGCAATGTATTCAAGAACTATGAGGTAGAATGTGTTTAGTGTAGAGAATTGACTGATTCAGAATTAGTAAGTATGGTGGAAAAATTTATTGATAGAGATAGGCAAATGTTCACAGAACACACTGTAGTTTATGGCTAAATGAACTCAACCTACTTATTTCAGGAAATATAAACTGTGTATGTGACAGAATGTAGTTTAAAGACAAAGATACTTTAGAAGTTCACTGCCATGTTCTACAAGCTATGATTATGGTTGTACTAGGCTCATTTCAGGACACTTCCAAATATATACTAAGAAAGATCTTTCTATCAAAGGTACTTTATATCGAGAATGTATCTTCGCCCATTCCAACTGAAGTCAATAGGTCTGATGCTATTCAGAGTGACTTTGAACTCTCATAGTTGCAGGAAGACCAATCACACTGAAAGCAGGAAGTATGGTGATCACAGAGTTGTGAATATTCGATATTGGTCACATGGCAGAGAACCAACAGATCTCTAAGGTGGCAGCCCATAGATGGGTAACCCATTGTGCCATGATGGAGCCAGACACCGAGTTCCAATGAATGAGGATGTTGAAGGACCAGAGAAAGAATTTCTTATTGTCTGACCTGTAAATAGATCATAACCCCAAGGAAAGCATCATCAGGCTGCAAGCTGACTAACAATTTGGATTCCACCCCTACCTTCCTATAGGTACCATCAAGTTGATATTACATGTAACCACCACAATGGTGATTTGGCTTAATCTGTGAAGGAAGAAATATAAGAAAGAGAGAAAATTAGGTAAATTTTGAATATTATTTATTGTAGAAAAATCATGCTGATTTATGTGAGTTGCAAAAATAAAGGAAGAAACTGATTCAACTACACAATTGGTGTTCCTATTTTCTTTTAGGACAACACTGAAGAAGAGTAGGGTAACTAATGCTTTGTACTTGACACATCTATTTCACAACCAGGTTGGGAAATCGAGTAAGAAAAGGATATAAGTTGCAGTGATGACCCTAATATTCTGGTGAGTACATGTGCACTTGAAAATATGTCACCTAAGAAAATGGGACGAGATGCTTTCATCTAGAGAGCGAATACATCTAGAGAAAAGGGGGATAAGAGTTAACTCTTGGTTAAACAGTTTATATTGAGAAAGATGGTGATGAAGCAGCAGTGAAAAAAAATGAATATTACTGTGTTGGATTCACAGCAAGAGGACTGAGGCTTCTTATGGCTGATTTAACATGTTCAAGATGGATGAAGTTTTCCAGTGTTTTATATATTCCTGAGCTATTCAAAAAGATGAGAAGTGAAAATTGGCAAGATGTGATTTATTTTTGAAATTTTTAAAAGTAAAATTGCAGAATTAAAAGGAACGAAAACACTAAGTGGTTTGCACTTAAGTTAAAATATAGAAAGTAAACAAAGACAATTATTTAAAATAGTTTTGTTATAAAGAGACACTTAGAAAAGAAGCAATGCTTGGAAATGATTAGGAATTTCCATTGTTCTTACTTTGAAGTCAAGATGATCAAGGGAAGGAGAACAAGCATATGGATCTATTTAACAAAACTGGATAGGATACCATACAGATGTAAAAAGGCATGTTTTGAATAGAATTAAGAGACCATGTATCAAAAAAAGGAAGTCATAAAATTTGGTCACAGAAGCTGACAAGGTATTGAGTTCAATGTTATGATATTAATTTTGCTCAATTTTTATTGTATTCTACTTTTTAAAATTTTTATGTTTTTTTTCTGTTTTTTTTTTAGATTTTTTTTGGGGGGGTGGGGTGGGCATCACTGCTCTCTGGTGGTGGGAGTACGAGGCCCAACCCCACTGCTGGAATTGAACCTCCGTCCCAGTGGGCCGCAGTCCCGTGCACAGCCACTACGCCACCGGGGCTCAGCCCAAAATTTTTATGTTTTATGTTTCTTTATATAATCATTTTACTGGGGGCTCTTACAACTCTTGTTACAATCCATATATCAGTTGTATCTGACATATTTGTACAAATATTGCCATAGTTCTTTTCTATACATTTACTTTTCACTGACCCTTGGGATCAGTTCCTCCTTTTTTATCTACCTCCCTTTCCCCCTCCCCCAACCCTTATGAACCATTTATAGATTGTCATTATTTTGAACTGAATGCTGAATGCTGTCTCTCTTCCACTAGTCCCCTCTGATTTCTCCTTTTCTTTCCCCTGGTTGGGCGTGTGTGGCTATGTGCCATTCATTGCAATTGGTAACTTCTCCCTCCCCACCTCTCCCCATCTTCACCCTATGCTTTTGCTATCACTATTTCCATTTCTGCTCCTGGGTTTCATGTGTCGTGAGTTTATCTCTTGCCTATACCTATGTATATATTCCCTTCTAGTACAGTGTGGAAAGCAACTTCAGGGTCCTGATAGTGGCGGGGAAGGAGGCCTCAAGGGATCAGACATGACACATTAGTGTCATGACATGACACATTAGTGTTCTATTACAGCCTGATTGACCCATGCCCTCTCTGTGACCCCTCTGTGGAGGGATATTTCATTATCCACAGAGGGACTTTGGGTCTTCACTCCAGCCCCCCAATTCTCACCAATTAATTTTTGTTTCTTTTTTTGTGACTCTTCTGATGACTGCTGCCCTGTCTCGAGACTACTCAGGATTGTAAATTGATGTGCTTCTTCCATGTGGACTTGTTGCTTCACTGTTGGAATACACTTGTTTAACTTAAAACTTTTAAGACTCTAGAATAATGTATCTTTTAATATCCAGGACCATCTTTTGTCTTCCTCACATCTGCTCATGCACCCATTTTGTCTTCAGGTATCATGGGGATTTGGAGGGTGGGTGATGCAGAGGGAGCGAATGAGCATCACAGAATGCCAATTTGTTTGAATAATGTGTTCTTATATTGAGGGAAGGTATGAGCTCCCAAGGCGCATCTGCAGTATCAGTGTATTGCCTTATAAATATATGTGCATAGGCCAATAACTCTATTTTTATGGATTAAATGTTTACATATAAACCTACCTCTGCCAATACCTCTATCTAGGCCTTTGTTTCCTAGAGCTTACTTCTGTTTCCTTTTTCCTCCTCCTGCTCCACCATTACTTTCCTCTTTCTTCCATTTTGCAGTTTTTCCTCTCAGCTAGATTGGTGTTGCTATGATACAGGATCTCTTCACCCTTCTAGATGTTGGTTTTGAGTCCCTAGTAGATCCCCTGTTCATGACGCAGTCTGCTTACCCCACCCTTCTCCCTACCTCATTCTTTCCCCTATACATTCCAGGGTCATTGGCCCCATTGCTGTCTTCCCAGAATTCCCTGCATGTACGTATGTCCTATATAAGTAGGTAAACTAGCAATGCCCTGGTTTGAGCAATAAAAAAACATATGGTTGAAAGATAGAGGGGTAAAAAAAACCCTACACCAATCAATGTCTGTTTGCTGGCCCCCATGAAAGACACTTCCTCTTGCTCCTGGGGAAGATTTGGGCATGCCTCTCCTGGCACGAATTCCATTCTTGGGCTTCTGAGGGCCTCTGTGGATTGACTTTACTTCAATTTCTGATCGGTTATGCTCCATTCCTGGTTTATCCTGCTGAAGGTGAATCAGTCCACACTATTTCCCCAGCATGCATCCCCAGACACTGTCTCCCCAGCATGCATCCCCATTATTATCCTGTGTCACCTTACACTTAAGTTGGGGGACATGTCTTGAGATGTTGGCAGTTTCACAGTCATCTCTGTGCCTTAGCAGCTCTGTGAAGGAATACCATCCTTCAGACTTGGTGTGGCTATATGATGTCTAGGCCGAAGGTCCCTTTTTCATTTTTCTTCTTAGTTCGTTTCTGTGTTGGCCTGGTAAGTCAGCCTTTTCTCCACCAGAAGGTCTAGTGTCATTCTCTGTGGCGCACTTCTCCTGAAAAGTAGTCAAACTGGCTCTGATTAGGGCTAGTCCTGTTGTCCATTCTTTTCATGCACTCCTCCATGCAGTTATTTTGCCCTCCTGGTTTGGTGTGCCATGGTGGGGCCTTGTGTTAGTCCAGCTAGACTAGAGGAACAAATTCAAGGACACACACATTGATATAAGGAAAGGGTTATATACAAAAGAAATGGGACATGGAGAAAGCATCCCAGCCCAGTCCAGTTCAAAGTCATAAGTCCGATATTAACCCATATGCCCGAAATCAGTCTATAATGTCTTCTTCCGACTCACGAAGTCACAGGTCAATGGGTGCAGAATCCCGGTGCTGGCAGGGCACCTCGCCTCCAGGGCTCAGGGTCCATCAACAGCAGAAGCAACTCATCACTGGCAGAGGTCTCCATCTGGCCGCCCCAGCTTCAGAGGTCTGGCTCCACCAGGGCAAAGCTGTGTGGTCTCTCTGCTGGTTCCTCCAGCTTCTCAAACGCTGCCAGCTTGTCCTGTCTGTGATTAATCATCTCTCTAACTCCCAACAACTGGGGGAGATAGCTTCTCATCTTCATGAGGGAAATATCGCGAGATTTCCCAGAAGTCTCAGGAGAAAATCATGACCACATAGATGCCTCATTGGCTACTCAATGGCTATCTCCAGATTAACAGGCTAGACTCCACCCCTACATTTCAATCATAAAATTAACATGAGCACATGATTGCCACAGGTCTCTATGCACACTCCTATTCTGTAGAGACATGACCAACACTCTCCCTCTGTGTGGGTTAGTGCCCTGTTCCCTACACGCCATCATCTCAGTTTCTCCTTAGCCTCATTCTCCCTCTTCCTTCCCCCTTTGCTCTTCTTCATGCTGGATTCACATGTACCTGCCTAAGTTTGGACTGATCTCCCCCTGATTGCCTATACTTCCACCCATATATTGTAAGGTAATTGTCTTTTCTTCTATTCCTCCTTTGCTGATTATAGTTACTTAGGGGATTCAAGTAATACCTGCCCTTTTGTGATTGGCTGACCTTGCTTAACATAAGTTCTTCCAACTCTTGCCATGTGATTCACTATACTTTTTAGAGCTGTGTAGTACTCCATTTTGTGTATGTGTCAGTAACTAATCCACTCATTTATCAATGAAAATTTAGATTATTTCCAACTCTTTACAACTGTGAATTGTGCCAAAATAAACATTGGAGCACAGTGTACAGGTAGTATTTTATTTCTTACCTCTTCTGGGTCATAAGGTAGATTGATTTCCATTTTCTTTAAAGTACCACCCAATCACTTTCCACAGTGCTGTACATGTCTACATGACCATCGGCAGTGGAGGAGAGTTTCATTTTTGCCACAGTGCCTCCAACATTTGCTGCTCTCTAATTTTCAAAATTGGACTAACTTCAAGGGTGTTAGATGGTACCTCGTGGTTGTTTTAATTTACAGTCCTCTTTTAGCTAATGGAGAGAAACACTTGCTCATGTGTTTATGCGCCATATGGGTCTCATCACTACTGAAATTTTTCAGTTATTTTGCCCATTTTCTCAGGGGGCTAACTGTTTTCCTCTTTATCCATACCAGGGAGAGTTAGTTTTTGGTACACACTTTGTCTTATATGTCATTATGAAAATTCTTCTACCAGTCTGTGCATTGCCTTGTTATCTTGTTGGTGTAGTCTTTTAAGGCACACAGGTGACTTAATCTTGTTAAATCCCATCTGTTGATTTCCAGTTCACCTGTGTGTGTACCCTTCCCTGTTGTGGTGTGTCCATGTATTCCCCCCTAGGCCAATGACTTTGGACTAGTCCTGAATCTGTTCTTGATGGTCCTGATGGTTTGGGACTTTACCTCTAGGTCTGTGACCCCTTGTGTTTGGGGTGAGGAAAACATCTTGTTTCATTTTTCTACATGTGAATATCCATTGATTCCATCACCACTTGTTAAAGAGTACTCACTTGATGCTTTGGAGGCTCTTATCGATATCAGTTGTCTATATGCTGATCATTTTACTTCTAAGCTTTCTGTTCTTTTCCACTTCTCTGAGTATCTGTCATTATGCCAGTACATACTGTTTTAACCACGGGGGCTTTGTAGTAATTGTGTCAGGTAAAGCAAGCCCTCTTTAGTCAAACTTCTTCTTAGTTCTTTTTCCCATTCTTCGGTGGATTAACTGATGTCCTCTTTTTGCAGGCAAGGAGGGTAGTGTAGATTTTCATAATAAGCCCTTTATCTGTTGTGCTGTTGCTAAAAATTCTCTCCCAATCTTTGCGTTTCCTATTTATCCTCTTGGTAAAGTCTTTTGATGCACACAGGTGTTTTATCCTTAGTAAGTCCCATTTGTAAATTTCAGATTCTCCTGTGTGTGTACCCTGTCCTATTATAGTAAGCCTTTGTATTCCCTGGGCCAAGGGTCTTAGATATTTTGCAATTCTTTTGCTAATATTCCTGATGATTTGGGGTATTACCTCTTTGGGCATGATCCACCTAGAGTTTGTTCTTGTGCATGAGGTGAGGTAGCGATCTTAGTTCATTTTTAAACATGTGAATTTCCATTGTTTCCAGCACCATTTGTTAAATAGAGCATCACCCTCCCACTTGACGCTTTGGGGGACCTTGTCAAAAATCAGTTTTTATATGCTAGTGGTTTTATTTCTGGGTTTTCAATTCTTTCCCATTGGTCTGTGTATCTGTCATTAAGCCAGTATCCTGCTGTTTTGACCACTGCGATGTTGTAGGAGTTGTGACAGTCAAGTAAAGCAAGCCCTCTGACTATGTCCTTCTCCTTGAGGAGATCTCTGCTAATTCTGGACTTTTCCTCCTTCCATATGAAGTTGGTGATCAGTTTTTCCAGATCTCTGAAGAAGGTTGTTGGTATTTGAATTGTGATATCATTGAACTTATAAGGTGCCTTGGGTAGGATAGGCATCTTTACTGTATTGAATCTTCCAATCCATGAGCATGAGATATTCCTCCATTTGTGGAGGCTGCTTTTTGTTTCCTTTAGAAGGGTTTTGTAGTTTTCCTTGTATAGGTCTTTTGTATTTTTGGTTAGATATATCTCTAGATATTTCAAATTACTTTTAGCTATTGTGAATAGTACTGCCTTCTGGATCTTTTCTTCCATGGCCTTGTCGGATGTATATAGCAAACCAATAGTCTTCTGTTTGTTAATCTTGTACCCTGCTCCTCTTCCATATTCTTCTATCGCTGTTAGTATGCTGGTTGTGGAATATTTGGGATTTTCAATATACAGGATCATGTCATCTGCAAGTAATGATAATTTCACCTTCTCCTCTCCCAGTTGGATACATTTGATATATTTCTGTTGTCTTATGTTATTAGCTAGGTTCTCTAGTAATGTATTGCATCACAGGGGTATAAGCGGCATCCTAGTCTAGTCTCCTTTTTCAGTGGGATTGATTTAGTCTTTATTGATGATGATGTTACATATTGACCTTTCATAGATACCTTGTATTAACTTGAGAAACTGCCCTTTCATTCCCAACCTCCTGAGCATCTTAATTAGAAAAGGGTGCTGGATGTTATCAAATGCTTTCTCTGCATCTATGGATATTATCATCTGGTTCTTATGCTTTATCTTATTGATGTCATATATAATTTGATGCATTTGCAGATGTTAAACCATCCCTGAATCCCTGGGATGAATCCTACCTGATCCTGATGGATTGTGCATTTTACATACTTTCGTATTCTATTGACCAATATTTTGTTGAAGATTTTTGCATCTATGTTCTTCAGAGATATTAGTCTATAATTCTCTATTCTTATGGGATCGCTTCCTTATTTCACTATCAAAGTTATACTGGTTTCATAAAATGAGTTTGGAAACTTTCCATCCTATTCTATGCTCTGAAAAACTTTGTGAAGGATCTGTGACAGCTCTTCCCTGACAGCTTTATAAAATTCCCCTGTGAAGCCATCTGGTCTAGGAGCTTTTTGTTGGTAGCTATAGGATAACCATGTCCATTTCTTCTCTTTTTATGGATTTATTTAGGTTCTTAACTTCTATCTGCAAAATTCTGGGGAAAGATTGTTTTTCCAGGTATTTGTCCATGTGTTACCCATTGCTGAACTCATTCGAGTAGAGCCTTCCATAATATGTTGTGATTATCCTTTTTATCTCATAGGGTCTGCCCTGATTACCCCTGTTTCTTTCCTCATCCAGTCTATTGCTGCATGCTCTTTCCTTTCTTTGATTAGTTTTGCCAATTGTGTCGATTCTATTGATCCTTTCAAAGAACCAGCTCTTTGTTGCATTGTTGCATTTTTTCCCTCTAATTTTCAATTATTTTATTGGGGGCTCTTACAGCTCTTATGACAGTCAAAACATCATTTGTGTCAAGCATATTTATACAAATATCGCCATAGTCATTTCCAAATATTTTCCACTTGAGCACTTGGTATAAGCTCCTCTTTCCCCTTCCCTCCTTTTTTATGATGAATCATCTTATTGGGGGCTCATACAACTCACTTCATGATCCATACATACATCAATTTTAAGCAGGCCACATTTGCACACTTGCTGCCATCATCACTCTCAAAACATCCTCCCTCCACTTAGGCCCCCAGTTCCTGCTCCCTATATTTCTCTTCCTTCCCCCTCTCCGCCATGGACCCTTAGTAATTTACAAATTATTATTTTTCATACTGTAAACTGTCCAATGTGCCCCATCACTCACTTCTCTGTTGTCCATGCCTCAGAAAGGAGGCTACATGTAGATTCCTGAAATTGGATCTCCCTTTCTATTCCACCATCCTTCCACCCTCCTAGTATCACCACTCCTACCCCTAGTCCTGAGGGATCATCTATCCTAAATTCCCGAGGTTTACAACTTCACTGTACATCCCCTGGTCTAATTGGATTTGTGTGGTAGAATTGGGATCATGATAGTGGGTGGGAGGAAGTATTTGAGAACTAGATGAAAGTTGCATTGTTCATTGTTACTACACTGTGCTCATCTCCTTCTTTTATCTTCCCATTGGTTCTGCCCTGATTTCTGTTATTTCCTTCTTTTGCTGTTCGAGGAGTTATTCTGTTAACTCTTCTAATTTTTGGAATTTTATTGAGAGCGTATCCATCATGAATCTCTCTTCCTTTTACATATATGCACCTATTATAATCAAGCTACCTTTGATGACTGCTTTTGACATTTCCCAAATTTTTTCATAGGTGGTGTTTTCATTCTCATTAGCTTCTAGAAACTTCTTGGTCTTCCCTCTGACCTGGGTCAGAACCCACTCATGCCACAGAAGCTTACTGTTTATCATACAATTGTTTACCCTTGCTTTCCTGGTTGTCCTTTCATTGATCTTCATCTTTATGGCATGGTAATCTGAGAAAGACGTGTATAATCGCTATATGTTTGAATTTACTTAGGCTTTTCTTGTGACCCAACATGTGGTCTATCTTCAAAAATGTGCCATGTGGACTTGAGAAAAATATGTATTTTTTTCCATTTGGATGAAAAACTCGAAATATATCTATCAGATCCAATTTCTTTATTGTATTTTTTAGTTCTATAGTCTCTTTCCTGAGCTTCCTTCCCAATGATCTATCTTTCTCAGAAAGTGGTGCATTAAAGTCCCCTACTAGAGTTGTTGAGTCTGTGATATCGTTTTTCATGTTCTGAATGGTCTATTTGACAAATCTCACAGGTCTCTCAGTTGGCACATATGTTGTTATGCTCACAGGTTCCTGGTGATGTGATTATTTGAGCATTATAAAGTACCTTCCCTTATCTCTTTTTATGGTTTGAACCTTGACATCAATTTTTTTCTGAGATTAGTTGTGTCAGTCCAGGTAGACTAGGGAAACTAATTCATAAACACACATATAGATATAAGGGATAGTTTTATAGACAAAAGGAATGGAACATTGAGAAAGCATCCCAACCCAGTTCAGTCTAATGTCATAAGTCCAATATTAGTCCATATGTCTATAAAGTCTCCTTCCAACTTAATGAACACGTGTGATGACATCAGGACAATCACAGGCGAGTGGGTGCAGAGTCTTGTGTGTCCAGTGGCAGTAGAAGCCTCTTAGTGCTTGCAGGGTTCTCCCTCTGGCATTCCGAGCATCTCAGCAATGGCAGGAATCTTCACGTGGCTTCTCCGGCCCCAGAAGTTTGGCTTCATCAGGGCAAGTCCATATGGCCTCTTCTCTGGCTCTTCCATTCTCCAGGAATCAGGATTGATCAACATGCTGTCATCTTGTCTTGTCAATAGTTTGCCTCTGAGAGAGAGAGAGAGAGAGAGAGAGAGAGAGAGAGAGAGAGAGAGAGTCAAGTCTCTCTTCTCCAATTGGGAAATACCACTAGTCTAACCAGAATTCTCAGGATAAAGCCATGCTCACACAGAAGTCTCATTGGCTATCTCCAGATTGACAGGCTAGACTCTACTCCTAGACTACCAATCATGAAGTTGACATCAAGTACATGACTGCCACAGACCACCCCTTGACAATTTCACACTTTACACAAATCTGTAATCATATGTAGCTTTTAAATAAACAATAAAATCATATCTATACATAACAGGATAAAATTAAAATGGATACAATTCAACATATAGCACCATCATTTAAAAACATCATTCTGCTGAGTCCCCATGGAGTAGTGATTGAGTGTGGGACTGTGGCCCACTGGCTTGGTGTTTCAAATCCAGCAGCAGCTCTCCAGGAGCAAGGCTGGGCCTCTGATTCCCACCAGAGGGCAGTGATGCCTAAAAAATAAAAAATAAAATAATATTCTCTAACTGAACAAAACAAAAGATATCCTGTCCCTTACATTTGCAGTTACATAATATCTACACCTTGATCCTATAATCCTATAAATATATATTCCTTCATATATGAGTTTGTAAGCCAACCACTTCATTCCTTTATCCCCCCAATTTTGGATATTCAATTTCATTATTGCCCACTTACATCAACCCAGTGCTCTGAAGAAACAATCATTATCTTTCAACAGGGAGAATCTTCATTCTTGTGCACTTGAAAAGTGCACATCCATTAGCAAAGTCAAATCATGAGAGGCCGTCCATAAAGTCAGCAGCAATATACACCTGTTCACAGTCTCAAATAGATTCTCTTACTCTTATTGGTTTCTGGTCAACTCAATGTGGGTTTTTTCACTTAGCCTCACCAGGGTATCCATTGGTCGCCTTCCCTACAAACTCAACATGCCTAGCCCTCTCATGCTAGGTCATGCAATTCAGACCAGTCAGCCCATTCTTGTCTTCTCTGTTTCTTGTGAACCAAGCACCTATCTTTGTAGTTTCAACTTACAGACAAGTTCTCAAAACTAGGAATAAAATTAAATAAGCCAGGGAAAGACACTGTGGGAAATAAATTAGGTATCTACTACTTTAGTACATTTGCTAATTTCTTTGACAAATTACTTAAGCAAATACTTGTGAAGCTACTCTCCATGCCATGTAGATGGAGTGAATATACATTTGAGAGAATATGCAAAAGAAAATACAACAATGGCTAAGGATATTTGAGAATCAAATAGAAGGCAGATATGTCTTAAGAAATTCTACGTAAAAAGCTGTATGATATAGTTTTGAGGAGGTATGCAAAAACAATTTGATGCCAATTTGTTGTAATAATTAATTCAGTATTGATTTTATAGCAAATACACTAGGAAAATTTGAAGTTTCTTTAATTACCACAAAAATAAATAAAATGAAAGTGCTGTTGCTAGATATCCTCTCAATTGTTATGTTTGAGCCCTTATTGCAACATCTGTGTCAGGTCTTATTATTTTGAGCAGTGCTGTTACTTCTCCAAGCATGATGTCCTCTTCCCAAAGACTAGTCTTTCCTAATAGCATGTTGAACATCATAAGTCTTGCCATCCTCATGTCTATGGAATATTTTAGCTGAACTTATTTCAAGATAGATATTTGTTCCTTCAGCAGTACTTTCAATGTATGTTTTTGGCCAATATTAGCAGGAGCAGAATAAGAAACCATAGAATGAGATAGAGTGGTGGGCCTCCCAGCCTACAGAGCAAGTAAAGCTAAGTATCATGGGGAAGAGATTGACTTATAGATTGAGGTGTCTCTACATACTTAATTAGGGGAACCAGAATTGAATGTAGTGGGAATGAAGGTTATGGCAGAGTGCTCTGCCCTCAATAATGTCTATAAGGTTCTTATGGACATCCCAATGAATTGTGGAACCCACCTGAAAAGCAGATTATGGGAAGAGCAACTTGTATCAATGATGGTAAGAAAGTTGGAGTGTAGATGTATGCCTAATCTCGGCCTCGGTGAAATTGGGCTTGGTGAACAAACACTGATGGTGGTGATAGTTTCTTTCCTTGTTTGTGAATTTAGAGAAGGTCAGATACTTTACATAAGTCCTCTTATGAATCCAATTTTAATATCTGGCTGTTCTTTATCAAGGATTGTTAAAGTTATTTGTTATTTATCTTCAGCAAAATTTTAATTGCAATGAAATTTTCCATATTTGGGGGTCACCTTTCTTTGCAATAGCACAAATATGGATCTCTGTTAACCTGCTATTCTGTTAGGTGTCTTCCAAGTTTCTTGGAAAAATCTACTGAGTGATTCTAGCACTGCATTAGGCTGTTGAGACTTTTCAATAAAATTCTGTTAATTCCTGAAGCCTTATTTTTCACAAAAGCTTTCAATACAGCTGAGTTTCTTCAATACACTGAACAATCATATTAAACTAGCAATTAACTAATGATCAAAATATAGAAAAAGCCCAGTTTGGAAGTTAAGAACAAATTAAAATTTTGTGTAATAAGTCACTACATAATGAAACTTAATATCTGATGAAAATGTATAAATAGAAAAGAAAGGAATGCACATGGAAAACAGTGAATCCACCACTGTCAGATGGGACTTCCCTTGTATTACCTTTTCCCAGACATTAAAATCGATGAATCATACCTGATATATTGAATCTAAATAAATCTAATCAAAAGTTCAAACTGAAAAAAAGATATAAAATAGCAACATTCAGGAAAGATTAAACTACATTTTAGCATGGAATATTATTGAAAATTATAACTAATGCAATGACTTTGAATATGTTACTTTATATTATCTTTTTCTGCAATGCTGTCTAATTAGTTTATCTATAGATGAAAGATACAATAGTGCTTTGCCAGCAAATACTTTTCTAAGCTAATGCAATTAGTTTCAAACTGATATATGTCAGAATTTTTAAACTGTTTATATTAAAGTCAAAGGGAATTCTATTTGGCTTCAGCTATTGCATGAAAGTCTGTCCTCTTAGTTACTCATCTCCCAGTCTTCATATCATTGATGGAAAATCTATTTCCACCACATCATAAGACTTGCTGTAGCATACAATTTTCCTGCAAAAAATCATGTACTGCATTGAGAACATGGAAATAAAAAGAATCAAAACTTAAATTCCTCTTATTATAACATGCTTGTGCAATGCTGGGAATCACCCATAGCATGTTATTTATCTTCAGCAAAATTTTGCTTCTGACATAAAGTTTTTGTGATCACTGATATTTAAGATGCTTAAGGTGGCTAAGGTGCATCTTTGACAAACTGTTCTTCTTTCTTCTAAAAAGGTATCAGAGTTTATCTTCTACACTACCTGACAAATGGAATCATGAAGAACAACAAAAAAAATAACTTGAACTTTAAGTTTCAAAAATGGAAAATTAAGGACCAGCTTTGGTCAGTGAATATTTAAACAATTCTCTAAGTACCATGATGCTAACTCACTTAGCAGGTGCCTCACACGCTTAATTGGAAAGCTTTCCATTTTTGATCCCTAATAAAATAATTGATATGAACAGTGCTGGAGAGTCATTAGAGGAATGGGAGCCAACTCTAGAATTCAGGCTCCAGCACCAGCACACTGCACCTCAGCCTCCTTCACTAAAGCTCCATTCTCATGCCAAGTGTGTAGTCCAGGTAGATTAGAGAAATAGGCACTCATGTGTGCTCAAGAAAGTGCTTTATATACAAGAGCAGCTGAATATTGAGAAAGCATCCCAGTCCAGTCCAGATCCAGTCCATTAGACCAATATTAGTCACTATGTCTGATACCAATCTATAAAGTCCTCTTTAGACTCATGAAACACATGCAATGACACCAAATGCAGGAAGATCACAGGTCAGTGTGTGGGAAGACTTGTAGATCCAGTGGTGTCACAAGCAGCCAAGTGCTAGAAGGGCTCTCCATGTGGCTTTTCAGGGACCAGAGGTCTGGTTCCATCTGCCTCTCTCTGGATGTCTTCTCCACAGGGATGTCTCACAGAGAGTGAGTATATGTCCTGACTCCAATGACCTATTTATACCTCAGCACCTCCAAATTAGGTAATCAAGCTACTGATTGATAGGCTAGACTCCACCCCTTCACTTTAAATCCTTAAATTGACACCAGATAATGTAACTACCACACTAAGTCCTTTTGGAAAAATAAGGGGAAAACTTGAAAAACTATATTATTATGCCTAGAATTTTTCTTTTTCTTTTCTCTTGCTTATTTATTTAAACAAGAGAAATAAATGATAAAAATTTTATTAAAAACAATAAAGACCTGAAGAAATAGTGATAGAATCAAAGAAAGTATAATATGTGAATCCAGTAAGATCACGTGAAGTTAAAATACAGTTTTACTGAAACTCCATTGAACACATTAAAAATTTTAAATAGCTTATTGGCATATAGTTCACATATCATACAATATAATTTAAGCATATTAACAGAGTTGTGCAGTCATCAACAAAATCAATTTTAGAGTATCTTTTTGTACTCATTATTAGTTTCCCCTTTCCCCCCACTACCACCCACAAACTCCCCTGCTGTAAACCCCCAAACTTTTAATCCAGTTATTATTGGTATAGTGACTTATACTGAATTTCATATAAAGAAAAAGATACACAACCAGAAATTTAAAAAATTAAAAAACAAAACAGAAAAACTACTATTGAAATGATAGCTTCAAAGTTATTTTGCTACTCTGCTTATCCAACTTAGCAGAAGAGAATGAAAGTCTCACTTTAGTATAATGAATCTTGAAGAAGTTTTAAAACATGTTGCTGTTATTAGGTACCATGAGTTCACTCCAACTCACAGCAACTATGTCCAAATAACAAAATACCACAGGGTCTTGCATTAACCTCACTGCTGTTCCCATGATTAAGTTTATTTTTGCAGCCACTGTGTCAATCCATCTTTTCAACGGGCTTCCTCATTTTCACTGACTGTCTACCTAGCTTGGTGTCCTGATGCTGGGTTGGACTCTCCTTGTAACATATCCAAAGTATGCTAATCAAAGTCTCATCAACTTTCCTTCTTATGGTTATACCTATTCCAAATAGGTCTGTTTATCTTTTTGACAGTCAATGGCACTGTAGTTCATTCACATCATTACTCCCCCATCGTCCCTAATCAATATCCAACTTTCACACACATAGTAGGTGTTTGAAAATAACATGGCTTAGGTCAAGTACATGGTGTCCTCAAATTGACACCTTTGCTGTCAACATTCAAATATGTCCTGTGCAGCAGAATTGTCTCATGCAGTGATTAATTTGATCACACAACTGCTTCTTCCATGAACATTAATTGTGGATCCAAGCAAAATGGAATCCTTGTTAAGTTTTCTCTATTTATCATGATGCTACCTACTGCACCCAGTGTGATGATTTAGGTTTTCTTTATACTGAGTGGCAATCTCTATTGAAGGCTGCAATGCTTGATCTTCATCAGCAAGTGTTTCAAGGCCTCCTCACTTGCAGCAATCAAGGTTGTGTCATCTTTGTATTTCAGTTTGCTAATGGACCTTCCACCCATCCTCATGCCACATTTTTCTTCATGCAAGCCATATTCTCTGATTTGCTCAGCATAAAGATTGAATACCTATGATGAGAGAATATAACCTTGCTGCACACCTACACAGATTTTCCATCATGCAGTATTCTCTTGTTTGTTCTCAGGATTGTGTCTTAATCCATGTGCAGGTTACACAGGAATTCTTAGTTTTTTCAAGTTACCCATAGTTTGTTTGTTTTTTAATGAGAAGATGGAAAGAATACAATCACTGAACCTAAAAGAACTACTTGGCATCCAAATATTTCAAAAGGTAGCACATGAACAAGAATAAATGAACTAAAGGAAGAAGCTGAAGCTGAAGCTGCATTGAGAACATTAGCCAAAAACAAGGCTCCAGGTATCGATAGAAAATCATTTGAAATGTTGAGGAAGCATTGGAATCCCTCACTCATCTATATCAAGACACTGGGAAGATTGTTGCTTGGTTGCTTGGCCAAATGCCTGGAAGAGATCCCTATTTGTATCCTTACAAAGAAAGAGACCCCAAGAGAATGTGTGACATATAGAATCATATCATATGCAAATAAAATTGTACTGGATCATTTAACAAAAGTTACAGCACTAGACCCATAAAGAGCCATTCGGTATGTTACTTTCATTTCCCTACAAATGCCATCTTCCATTCTCTGATAAAGCAAGAACACATGTTGTGCTTTCCCAACTAAATTGCTATTATATGCCCCCTCTTACCATATTCTTAACTGATAGTTTATCTTCTTGTAAATTAAGTTGTATGTTATAAAGTGGAATACAGGAGGTGGGATCAAGTTGGTGTCCAGATACACTGCACATACTGAGAACACTTGTGTAGTGTCCAGGCCACCTAGTGGATATATTTTGGTGAGTGAGAAGACCCTCTGGAACAACCCCTCTCCAACACACATACACATTAGTCTTGAACAGGAGCCCCAAAGTTCTGACCCTTGGAATATCCAGCTCATCGGGCTGAGCTGCCTTTGCCCAATGGGGAGGTCACTGATTGCATTACCCCACAATCAGGCCTGTTCTCCAGGCCAGGAATGTTGGAATGCCCCACTAAGACACATGCAGCTGTGGCAGTACCTCCTGTAGGAGATGCCCACTCACAACGCTTCACTTGGAGACCAGCCACCATCTTCCCTGGTTCCCCTCCCCCCATGTGGCAGAGATCTGCCATCAAGTTCAGGATCTCCTTCCAATCACCCATAGCCCTAGGAACTGACCTGCAGTCTACCTATAGAAGGTTACGTGGGCTGCGACTGGGGGCTCCCCACCTCATTGTTGCCTAAGATCTCTTCACCAGCACCCCTGCTTGCAGCAGTGCCTAACCATTCCCAAGAGTTCTTACACCCAAGCCTGCGGGGTTCCCTGCACTCCCGCTGGTGCCACTCCTGCTCCACACCTGAACCCACAGCCCATGCCACCATAGCTCACTACAGTGCTGTCCAGTCCTGGGGTGCCCTAAACACTCCTGCCACTCCAGATGCGGCACAACCATTGCCTAAGCCCATGACATGCCTGTCTGCTCCCATTGGTGTTTCTGTTCCTGCTGGTGTCTCTCCTGCCCCCTACCTGAGCAGGATCCACTCAAGTCCACTTTCACCAGGATGGGCCCAAGCCTCTACTGTGCACTTTCCTCCAGTGCCACTTCTGCCACTGGCTCAACACTTTCCTAGCGGGGGATAGGAGGCAGTGTATCCTTGATCTGAAGAACACACATTCACCACACAGCTTGGTTATGGAGCCCTTGATCAGAGCTTTGTCCTGTGGTAGTGATGCCTCCCCAACCTTTGTCTTCTATTACGCATCATTAAGGGAATTTTTTTTAATTAAACAAGAAAACAGGCTGCTAAGCATGGCCTGAAAGACCATTTCAAAACCTAGGAGTATACATACAGGCTCTAGCCCCACTTCAGTCACTGAAACTCCTTACCACCATTGTTCACTGAACCACCAAGAAACTGTGCTTACAAAGTTGGTCTGACCCATTGCTGTAGTAGGTCACAGACAACCCGCTAGGAGCGGCTTTATCAGTAATACCGAGAAAGACTAGAGGGATCCCTGGTCTCTCACAAACATGGGGCCTAGGAAGGGGTCAAAGGAGCATCAAGAGACTACATCATTCTAAAAACAAACAAACAGAGAGACAGGCAGACAAACCCAAATAGAAAAGACACAGTAGCAGAATTAGTTACATTTATGGAAGAATCAGATTCAGATCTAACAAAAAAGAAAATCTTCAGATAACTGCTTGAAGTAATACAGAAACTGAGGAAACAACACAGAATAAGAGTGCAGTGATAGAGGAGCTGAAGTGCACAATAGTGGGGATGAAGTCCACGCATGAAAGGGAAAAATACAGGTGCTAATGAATGAGGTAGCAGAAACAACTCACAAGTTTATAGAAGTCACTATTAGACTTGAGGAGGCAGAGAATCATATCAGTGATCGCAAAGATAATCAAACAGATCTCAGCAAATGAGAAAGACAATAAGAAAAAGAGAGCCTGAGATCAATGACAAATGTTATGCAGAGGAATAATATTTGAATAATTCACCTACCAAAGCAGGACCCAACATGTAATCAACATTTAAGATAGAGAAGGAATTTCTGGAAAAAAACTTTCCGTCTTTATGAATGAGACTCAAGAATTAAGACAGGAAGCAGAGTGGACACCAACTAGACTAAACCCCAAGAAGAATTCACTAAGACATATAATAATAAAAGTATCAAACATTGAGGAAAAAGAGAACATTTGTGCACAGAAAGAAAAAGAAATACAGTCACCTACAAGGAAGCTCAGGTAAGAATATACTCAGACGTATCTGCTGAAATCATGAAGAGGAGGGAGAGGAGCAACATTTTCCAAAAGTTGAAAGAAAAAAAAAATACCTGCTTAAGAATAATTTATCCTACAAATCACCCATTAAGATAGGGGAGATAAGTCTTTCCAGGACAAGAAAAGGCTTAAAGAATATACTGCAAGACATCCAACCTGCAGAAGAAACTGGCTGACTCACTATGGTCAGAGGATCAACCTCTACCAAGCACAAGCAGAAGATCACCATATAGCGCAATTCCATCCAGAAGCCAACATGCCAACAGCAATTACCAAGATAACAGGACCTCAGAGAGAAATGAAGAACAAAACCCCCAACACAAACACAGCACACTAAAGGGAGATAGGAAAACATCCAAAATGCAAAACATGACATGACAGCCTTGAATCCACAGATAATGATAATAACTCTGAATTCCAATGGTATCGATTCATACCTTAAAAGATAAAAGCTTGCGGACTGGCTCAGAAAACATAACACAACAATCTGTTGCCTGCATCTTAAGCACATGAACAAAAAATAAACTAAGAATAAAAGCCTAACAAGAATACCAGTCAAATGGCAATTTAAAAAAGCAGGCATGGCGATCCCACTCTCCGACAAAATTGAGCTCAAGGTTCAAGCTATTAAAAGAAACAAGGATGGGCACTATATCATGCTCAAAGGATCCATAAATCAGGAATCAGTTAGCATATTGAATATTTACTTGCCTAGCAATGAAATGGTGAATTTCATCAAATAAACTATTAAAAAGTTAAAAAAAGAAATCACAGGTTTAACAACCATAGTAGGTGATTTTAATACTTTTCTATCAGGGTTCGAAAGATCACTGGAAAAGAAGCTCAGCAAGGATACTATAGAGCTAAACAATACAATTAGGCCAATGGTCTGATAAATAGTTATAGAGTTTTCCATCCACAAACAAAAGAATTCACATTCTTCTCTCAAGTCCATATGGCTTATTTTTTTTTTTTTTGAGAATAGACCACATTCTGGGACACAAATCAAGCCTGAATAAATTCATATACATCAAGATTATTCAGATGTTTTCCTCAGATCACTATGCCATAAATCTGGAGATTTAAAAAAGGATGACCAGAAAAGCAAGGGAAAACAATTGGAGGCTGAACAACAATCTTCTGCAACATGAAGGTGTAGAAGTCTAGATTAGAGAGGAGGTTAGGACGCTTCTAGTAACTAATGAGAACAAGGATACAACATATCAAAACTTATCGGATACAGCCTTGATATCGATAAATGCAGATATGAAAATAGAAGACATGTATATGACTGATTTGTCACCAGAAAACCTCCAACAACTAGAAGAGTGGCAACAGAACAACACCCCCAATAGCATAATAAAAGAAATAACAAAAAACAGGGCAGGGTTAAACTAGGAGAAAAAAACTAGCAAAAAAAATGATGAAAAAGTTAATGCAGCAAAAAGCTGCATGAAAGGGTCACCATAATTGACAGACCTCTGGCATACATAACCAAGAAAGGAAGGAGCAAATATCAATAGCCAAGATAAGTGATGAAATGGGAAATCACAAAAGACACCAATGTGATTAAAATTATAATCACAAAGTACTATGAAAGTCTGTATTCTAATGAATTCATAAATGTTGAATGCATGGATAAATACTTGGAAAAAACAGACCTTCCCTAGATTATCCCAGATATAGGTCAAGAACCTCAACAAACCCACAGTGAAAGAAGAACTCGACAGGGCTATCAAGAAGCTATAAAAAAAGTCTCTGCATCATATGACATCACAGGGGAATTCTACCAAGCATTCAGAAAAGAGTTGACAGCTATTCCCCACAAAGTATTCCAGAGGATAGAACAGGTGAACTCCCAAACTCATTCTGTGAAACCAGTATAACTTTTATACTGAAACAGGGCAAAGACACCACAGCTATAGAGAACTAGATACCTACAGGTATAGAGAACTAGAGACCTACATCTCTAATGAGCATAGATGCAAAAAATCCTTAACAAAATATTAGCCAATAGAGTACAAATGTATATGAAATATATTGTTCACCCTGACCAAGTAGGATTCATTCCAGGGCTGCGGGGAAGGTTTAACAACTGAAAATCCATCAATAATATATTCCACATTAATGAAAAAAAGAATAAGACTTAGAAAAAGTGTGTGGCTACATCCAATACTCATTCCTAAATAAGGCACCTACAAAGATAGGACTGGAAGGAAAATCCTCAAGCTATTACAAACTATTTATGAAAAACCAACAACCAACCTCATAGTTAGTGGAGAAAATATGAAAACAATTTTAAAAAGTTGACCCAAGATGCCCCATCCCCAGTTCTATTCAATATCATACTGGAGATTCTAGCTAACAACATAAAAGAGTGGAAGGACATTAAACTGGGAGAGGAAGAGGTAAAATTATTACCATTCGCAGATGACATGATTCTGTACATTGATAACCCCAAAAGCTCCACAACAGGAATACTTACAGCGATAGAAGAATATGGAAAACGGACAAGATACAAGATCAATAGACATCAGACATGACCATGGAAGAGCAGGTTAAGATGGTAGTGCTCTTCACAATAACCAAAAGCAAATTGAAATACCTAAGTATATACTTAATCAAAAAAAATACTGAAGATCTATAGAATTCACTATAGAAATCAAAAGCAATCTCCACAAATGGAAGAACATTCTATGTTCGTGGATTGGAAGGCTCAATACAGTAAAGATGCCAATCTTACTCAAAGCACTTTATAAATTTAATGATATTCAGATTCAAGTATCAACAACCTTCTTCAAAGAATTGAAAAATGTGACCAATTTCATACAGAGAGGGAAGAAGCCCAGAATTAGCAGTGAACTCTTCAAGAAGGACAAAGTCGGAGGACACACTAAATTTGCATGGGTACACGAGTGGATCAGCGAACTCTGGCACATACACACAATGGAGTACTATGCTTCACTCAAAAGCACTGATGAGCACATGAAACATGTCTTCTCATGGGAAGAGCTGGAAGAAATTATGTTAAGCGAAGTCAGTCAATCACAAAAGGAGAAGTACAGCATGAGTCCACTGAGGTAAGTGCAAACAATATGGTAGGTAAAGAGGAGAAGCCTCCTATAACATAGCAGTTGGTTAAAGATCTAGGGAAAGGGGAGGAGGTGGGACCAACCCAGGGACATACATGTTGGGTACAGCACACTAAGGGAGAAGGATAGAGGGGGGAGGCACAAAAAAGGGGGCATGAAAATGAAAGGATAATGGCGGGATCAGGGTACTAACCCACCCAGGGGGAGAGTAGGGTCCTTTCTCCACAGAAACTGGAGTGGGTGCGCAGATACTACCATGCAACACACAACCATGAGGACAGCGAGGACACATGAAAAGAGAGAGCTACAGGACCGGCCATAAGCAGAGCCAGATTGACTGTCAATGGAAGTGAGTGTGGCAGAGAACAGGTTGTGGACAGTGGCCAACAAGCAACACCCACATGAAGACAGGTGGAAATGGAGGAAGAGAAAGAAAGCCGGTCTGGTCCCCATGCTGGCCCGATCCTTGCCCATGATGCTCACAGGACTACACCCCTGCAGGGATCTAAGCCACAGCGGGGAAACTGGGCAAACAACAACATTACTTGTCACACTGTCTCCTTATAGACAGTGACAGAGTACATTTCAGTGGTCACATGGTGGGGTAGCGAGGTGGTCTGTGTTCCCAAAATGGACTGAATCAAGAAGGGAGCACTCCCAGAGGACGGTCTGGAGGAAAGAAAGATTGGACTTATGTTTCCAGGGGGATGCAGGGGAGAGGAGTGATGAAGGGAGGCAAGGACAGACTCAGGGATGGGGGAGCGGACAACAAGTGGTCCGCAATCGGTGGCGAGGAGGGGTTGGGAGGCCTGGTAGGGACAAAGTAAGGGTCGTGTAACAGAGAGGAAGTTCTGAAGCTCAAATGAAACTCAAATGGCAGTGGGACAGGAAGAAGGCAGAAGGAAATAAAGGAAGGAACTAGACGGCAAAGAGCATTTGTAGAGGCCTAAATACAGGCATGTATATATGTACATAAAATTATCTATGATAAGGTGGGAATAAATTCAGGTACATATAGTTATCAGGTTAGTACTAAGGTAGCAGCAGGACCTTGGGTCCCCACCCAGGCACTCCCTCAAAGCAAGAACACTTTGCTCTATGAATCTGGTATTCCATGATGCTCCCTGGCCCATTATGATCACTGAAATCAAACAGGTACATAACCAAATGTGGTGAAGAAAACTGATGGCACCCAGATATCAAAGGATATAGAGTCTGTGGTCTCAAAGCCAGAAGATACACAAACGGTCAACTACCTCTGAAGTATCCAAACCCCCACAGAAGAAGCACATCAGCCAGTGTGGCCGTGAGGTGTCAAAAGAATCAGGTCTCAGGCATCAAACAGGAAAAAACCATATCACTGTGTATGCACGCTCATGAGTTGAACACTGAGGACAGGTGTGGCCATGAGCAAGAGTGGTGAAGATAGCTGATGAATAGTGTCTGAGGTTTTAAAAGCTTGAGGATGACCAAATGGAGCAACAAAGCCTACCATAGAAGAAGCACATCAGCCTGTGTGACCATGAGGTGCGGAAAGAACCAGGTATCAAGCAGTAAAGAACATAAATCATATCATTATGTGTCCACCCTCCTGACATGATCGGTGAGGACAAAAGGGTGAAGAGGCAGACAGAGTAGAGGAAACTGATGGCGCCCAGCCACCAAAGATAAAGTAGCTGGGATCTTAAAGGCTTGAAGGTGAACAAGTGGCCACCCCGCACGGAAGCAGCAAAGTCCACGAGGAAGAAGCACACTGACCGGTGTGATCATGAGGGGTCCAAGAGAGCAGATATCAAACATCAAAGATCAAGAATCACATCAATAAGATTGAGGGGGAGAGCAGTGTGGTGACCCAAGGCCCCCTTGTGGGTAATTGGACACCCCCTTACAGGGGACTCTTGGGAAGGAGATGGGTCAGTCAAGGTGCAGTGAGGTAGTGATGAAGCTTACAACTTTCCTCTAGTTCCTGAAGGCTTCCTCCCCCCAATTTTCATGGTCCCAACTCTACCTTACAAATCCAGCTAGGCTGGAGGAGGTACAATGGAAGAGATGGGAATTGCAAATACAGGGAACCCAGGGTGGATGAACATCTCAGGGCCATTGGTGAGAGTGGAGGTACTGGAAGGGAGTGGGGAGAGGGAGTCAACTGCAGTGAACTACAGATGGCCTCCTACCTGGAGGATGGATATTGGGAGGAGTGGGCAAGGGGAGATGTCGGGCAGTGTAATAATTTATAAAGTAATAAGAACCACGTGGTAGCGGGGACAAGGATGGAGGGGGAAGGATGAGAAGCTGATATCAAGGGCCCGAGTTGAAAAAAGGATATTTGGAGAATGTTAATGAATGATATTTGTCATGTGAAGGTGCTTGGCACAGTATATGTAGCTATGCACTGTGAAAAGTGATGTATGACCCCCCAATTAAGTGATTAAAAAAAGCTACAAAGGTAAATGTATCTTACAAAAGAATGCTACCAATGAGTAAAACTTTACTTTTATTTTTAACTCATTGCAATAAATAGTTGATGACAAAGAGATTGGATGATTGGAGCTAAGCTTGGGAGCAAGTGGCAAATATTGAATTAATTCTGAGTTTTAAATAAGAATATTTATTTTTAGGAGAATGTAGATAAGTAAATGAAAGGTAAATAATTTTAAAAATAATTTTATTGGGGCTTGTACAACTCTTATCACAACCCATACATCAATTGAATCAGGCTTGTTTGTAATTATGTTGCCTTCATTCTTTTCTAGATATTTATTTTCTATTGATCCCTTGGTATCAGCTCCTCTTATTATTTCCATCTCACACCAATCGCTGTCTTCCTTCCCCCATATTGTTCTTCCCCCTATAGAGGGATGTACGGTTATTTGGGGATCAATGTGATCAATTCCTTCTTTCTCCCTTCCTCTCTTCCACTTCCCCATACCCTTCTGGTATCACTAGTCCCACTCCTGTTCCTGGATTCTATGTGTCATGAGCTTCCATCTCTTATATATACCTGAGTACATGTTCTAGTCTAGTCCAAATTGAGAAGCAGCACTGGGGTCATGTTAGTGGGGAGAAAGGAAGCTGCACCCTGGCAACGCATCCCTTCCCTGTGACCCCTCAATAGGGAGATTGTTCCACTGTGAACAGATGGAGTTTGGATCTCTGTTCCATCCCCCATTATTCTCAATAATATGTTCTTGTTTGTTATGTGTCAGTTAATGCCTATGAATCCTCATGCTCAAACTGGCAGTGTGTTTCTTCCATGTGGACTCATTGCTTTACAGCTGAATGACAGCTCATGTAACCCCAACCCTTTAAGACCACTGATGCCACATCTTTTAAGAGCCAGGCATTATCTGTGTTTTTCACCATATTTGCCTATGCATCCATGTTGTCTTCAGCGAATGTGGTGGGAAGGTGAACATCTCAGACTGGAAAAGAAATAAATTAATAAGTATTATAATCATGGAAACCTCCTACACCATGCACTTCACTCAACTTTTCATACTAGAATTGGGATCATTCTGTAAAATTTGTAGAGAAACTATTGTAGAATCTTTTTACTAATATCTTGTTCCTTGGCAAAAACTCCACATATTAGATATTTATGAAATGAGTGTCATCTACGCACTTTCTCTTGGCTCTCATGTTCTCATAATATACCACAGCTTCTATATACCTCTTCATTAACTGAGAGCACCGATAGACCTTCCTTTTATCTTATTTTCATGTAAAATTGTACACAGATAGTTTAATCACAAGTGTTACACTACCCAAGTTCTTTTGCAATGAAAAATGTTACTTTATACTACTTACATAATGTCCTATCATTATTAGACACTTAGAGCGAGAGCTGTGAATACCCTATTTTAGAATGTTCTACAAATGGTTTGAAGAAATTGGTATTAAGTTTTCTTGTCTTGAATCGACAGATGTGTCATGTTTATAATTTCTCTTTACAGAATCTCTCTTAAACAACATTGTAAGTGTTACTTTGTGAAACCTTTGTTTTTGTTAGGTGCCATCAAATCAGCTCTAACTCGTAGGGACTCTAACTCATGGGTACCCAGCAGAATGATACAGTGCCCAGTCCTGCTCCAAACTTTCAGTTGGTATATTTGAGCTTATTAATGCAGGTAGCCACTCTGTTAATCCAACTCTTTGAGGATCTTCTTCTTTTTCACTGCCATTCTGCTTCACCTATCATGATGTGCTTTTCCAGGGACTATTCTCACCTGACATCATGTCCAAAGTATATGAAATGAAGTCTCACCATTCTTCCTTCTAAGGACTCTTCTGATTCTACTTCCAACACAGGGATGTTCATTCTTCTGGTTGTCCATGATATTTTCAATATCTTTCACCAGGACCATAAATCAAATGCATCTACTCTTCTTCAATCTTCCTTATTCATAGTCCAACTTTCACATGCATATATTACACTTTCACAATATGTTTGGCACTTCAGAACCATTAACTAAATAAATGGCTATATATGGAAAGATATTACTAAAAGTATTTTGTATAGCTTTGTCCAAGGGTTTGTTTAAGTTAGATAGAATTTTCTTTAAATGTAATCCAATTAAGATGAGAAAACGTCTTTCTTGGTTGCTCATAGGTTACATGAAGGCTACTTGAATCGTACTACCATTGTTGCTAGATGCCGTGGAGTTGGTTCTAACTGCAAGAGACCCTGAGTACCCCATAAGGAACTACTGAAAGGGTGGACCCCATCTTCATAACTATACCTGTATTTGAAGCAATTGTTACATGGAATGTGTCAATTAACCTAAATAAAGACTTTCCTTTTATTTGCTGGTCTTCTGTTTTTAATATATGAAATATGATACTTTATGGTAAGAAATATCATTTAATGCATTTTCAATCTTGTATTTAGTTTTGTTTATTGAAAAAGATGACAATATAGTCCTATAAAAATTAAACTACTATATATGATATATAATTGATTCAGAAATTAATGTAAAATTTGTTTTTGTTTTGTTATTGATAAAAACAATATGCTTTAAATTTGCCTTTTGACATATACAAGAATTATTTATTACTGGTTGCAATAGAAAAAATAATACATTTATACTGCTAATAATTCATTATTGAATTATTAATATATAGTAAGTTAATATGTGAAGTGTTCTTTTTGTCATATAGAATGGACTGACTAATTCAGAAAGTGTGCACCCTTAGAAACATCTGAAAATGAAAATATGTTCACTGATATTATCTCATGATGTAAATGTCAAGCATTATTCTTGGCAGGAAATTTTAAAAACTGAAAATTGTTGTTCCTTTTATATAATTTGAAATGAAACTCTATTCTAGTATTCTAAGATAAAATGAGTTCCATGTATTCTGGAAAAATTGAACTTATTGCTTCTTTTTCTGACAATGTTCGGCAACACAATGTGTTGAAATAGCAAATTTTACAGCTAATAAAGTTTAAACCTTCCAATAAGGAACAGTTTTAAAACATATTTCTTTTGATTATTTTTAACAACAGAATTTATAATGATTTGCCAGTTTCAACAGCAGACAAGGAACAAGATTTAAACATTATATGATTACTGGAGACTATCATTAAAAAAACTCATAATACAGTGTAATAAAATAATGCTCCTCAAAAATTTCACTGTTTATTGACCTTCCAAAACTAGATTCAGACTTCTGTCCTTTCTAAATTTAAACTGCATATTTTCAAGTTAAAATTTCACTTTGTTTTTTGCTGCTGAGGAAAACTCCCCCCCCCCTCAATTGGCCTTCAATATTTTTTTTACTAATAAGTAGAAAATTCGTTATTGCTACAAAATTATAGAAACTTCTATTTCCAAAAAATCAAACTATTGTTTTTCTACATATTTTCTTCTCTAAGTTAATTCAGTTCAGTAGCCTGTATTTTCCACCTGTCAACCCTACATGAGGGCATAGCTGTTGACACATTAAACTGCCACCATGAGGTCAGTAAATCCAGACCCACCAGTTGCTTCTTGGAGGAAAGTTGAAGAAGCTGCTGTGAAAGATGAAAGTTTTTGGAGTAGTTCTATTTTGCCATATACAGTCGCTATAAGTTGGGATTTACTTGATGGCAGTGAGTTTTGTCCCATCTCAAATAATAAAATTTCACTACATCAAATGAAATTTTGGTATCCTTGAAGGACTCAAATTGTTTTCTTGAATTTTCAGAACACGATGCTTGAAAGCATAAGATTAGACTATAAAATGGACCAGGTAAGATTTCAATGAAAACACAAAAAATTATCTTGTTACCTTCAAAGATTTATCAAGTATATAGTTGTCTTCACAGCAACAAAACTTCCTTGGTTCAACTTTCTTATTTTTTTCTTCTCATCAAAATTGTTTTCAATTACTTTATACTTAATTGTTAGAGTCTGGGATTGCCCTGCATGAATCCTTTAAGATAAATCAATCAAAATGACTCTTTAAGGATCCTAAAATATATTTGGCATCACCTTCTGAGCTGATGTCTTTTCTCCTTTGAATTGAACTGACCTATCGGAATTTCCCAAGACCCTTGTTTTGATTAGATTTTTTAAAAAGACACCCTTTATCTAGAACAAGAAGAGTGAATTACTCAGATAATTGTTCTGTAGCAATCCACTAATTGCAAACTTAGATTTAAACATATTCTGCTCCTAATATATTATGAATGTATGAATTGGAAAGGATCCTTGAAAACACTATTGGTTAATCATTGTGCTATTTATGGCAAGGGTGGTGGTTCAAATTCCTGAGATGAAGTTGTTTGCACTGATAAGAACTATAGTCTCAGAAACCCTATAGAGTGTTGTCATGAATCAAAATTGATTTGCTAGGAATGGGGTTTTTTTTGGTATAAACTGGAAATTATATATTTACACCATAGGACAGGGTGCTTGTGTGAATTTTGGCATCAATTTGATGGCAGTATCTAACATTCTTAGATACTGGAATAATACTAAATTGTATTGCAATTTCCAGTAAAACTGAAAAACAAGACAAACATGATTGTGAAGTCATATGAAATTGTCAAAGGTTGAGAAATTCAAATGCCACTCAGGAGTATTGTCATGGGAGAAATGTGTTCTTGTTTTATTCTCATTGAATTAGCTATGTTAGTACCCATTTGTATGAACATAATTTATAAATGGACCACCCTGATTACCTTTCCAACAGTAAAACTTAATGGATGTGTGAATACAAAAAATATCACTGTTTATAATTGCAAGATAATGAAAGCAATCTAAATGTTCACTATTAGAAAAATGGATAAAAAAGTTGATAAAGGCACATCATGTAATATTTGTATTACTAATAAATAATGATAAAAATGCATAGCATCTCATAGCATGGATTGACCTAGAGAATACTATGTTTAATGAATTTAATCATTCACAACAGGAAGAAGATTGCATGAGACCAATGTATAAAGGGGATAAAAAGCTAAAACAGATAGATATTAACTTGCATGAAACTGAAAATAGTAATGAAAAATAGGGAGAAGAGTAACCAAAGGAACCAGTTAGGAAAGCTATTCAAGGAAACATTATTAGTGCTTAAACATAACCAAACATCTTAAGGGAATGGATTGCTAGGTCTATGATACTAGGACCATCATCTCTCAGTGGGTTGCGGGGGCCGGCATCAAGGTCAATTGGCATAACAAGCTGGGCTTCTAAAAGTTTTTGAGCAGTCATTGAGAATAAAAGTATTATCTCTGCCTGCCCAAAAAAGAAGAATGATAAAACTACAAAGACATATGGAAACATTGGATCCAATGACTTAATTGAATATGAAAATATCAGCCTTTCATGTCCCTGAGAACAGAAACCCTAGAAGTTGCCACTAACAACTGTTCTACAAAGGATCACAAGATGTTTCTGGAGAGACTGAGAGAAGGAAAGAATGCCATGATCATTAAAAAAAAATCAAGGCATACTGGGCCGTTGAACTATGAACACCCCAAACCATGCCATTCAGTCAGTTTTCAGGTTGGGAAGTAAATTTTCCATGGTATTAGAGTCATGAATTATATAAGATAAAAATCAAACCACTTATCCAAGAGCAAAGAGCAGGAGATTAGGAAAGAAAGGTAAATGGACACAAGAAACACAGAGAGGAAGTGGGATAAATGGCAATAAATTGAAAGGGTCGCAATAGCTTTGAAACTATGTATGAAATGTTGAAGGCAAAACATTTTTTATTTGCTCAACAAGCCTTCACCTAATGAACAATAAAAAGTCAAAGACAAATGTGTAAAAATATTCAGAAATAACAAAGGTAAATACTGTTATATTCATAGTCCTGCAGTGACTGTGATTTAGGAGTAGACACATGAACAGACTGAACCTGTATGCGAAGAAGAACTGGAGTGTACACAAATCTATCTATCTATCATCTATCTACATACTCATATTTGAAGGATAATATCTATATATGAAGATTTATCTTTGTTGCAAATACATCCATGAATGTGGTGGACCTTACACAGAACAAAATTATTAATAATTATAGACATAACCAAACACTTTTAGGAAATGAGCAAATGGCCTGGGTAATCTGGGTCATAGACTCAAGGAACCCCAAGCTCAATTGTCATCACAAAAATTATAAAAGAAATGATCATCTCACTCAGTGAGTTGTAACTGGCATTGTCCACAGTGTCCAACTAGTGTCTTAAAGATGATAAGCAGCCAACTAGGTGCAAACTGGTTCTCTCCCTCTGCCTGGAAGAAAGAGGAGTGATGAAAAGCCAAAGACATGAGGAACTAATCAATACAATACACAGTGAACTGCACAAGTATTCCTTCCCATGACCCTGAGAACAGAAATGACAGGCTACGACTACTAACTACTCTTAAACTTGATCACTGTATGATGTGGGAAGAGAATATGCAAGAAAACAAGTCTTTACAGAGACCAGACTTACAGTCAGGAAGAAACGGGAAAAACACCTATGTTAGTCCAGGTAAACTAGAGAAACAAATGCATAGACATGCACATGGATATAATGGAAAGGTTTATATTCAAGAGGAATAGGACATTAAGAAAATATCCCAACCCAGTCCAGTTCAAAGTCATAAGTCTGATATTAGCCCATATGTCCAATATCAGTCTATAAATTCCCCTTCTGACTCATGAAGTCACAGGCCAGTGGGTGTAGTCCCAGCACTGGCACGGGTCGCCCCATGGCTCCTTGCTTCCAGGGCTCAGGGTCCATCAACAGCATCCAGTGGTGGTAGAGGCAACTCAGCACTGGCAAGGCTCTCCAGGTGGTTTCACCAAGGTCAGAGGTCTGCTTCCATCAGGCTAAGGCGATGTGGCTTCTCCTCTGGCTCCTTCAGCTACTCAGATGCTGCCATCTTGTCTTGTCAATGATTCATCGTCTCTCAGACTAGCTCCCAACAGCTGGGGAGATAGCTTCTCATCTCCATGAGGGAAATATCACGAGATTTCCCAGAAGCCTCAGGAGAAAGCCATGCTCACATGGAGGCCACATTGACTACTCATTGGCTACCGCCAGATTAACAGGCTAGACTCCACCCCTACATCTCAATCATGAAATTAACATAAACACATGACAGTCACACCCCCTTAGACAAATAGGTTTTAGTGATGCTCCAAATCAACAGCTGAACTTCCTCCATTGGATCAATTTTAAGTGAAATAAGAGACAGGTACGTAAAGGGGGTTTAACTATTGTGTGGTACATACTCCTTTGAATAATCAATTACAGGAGATGAAGAGGTGAGCTTTCTTCACAACATTTGCTCATGCACATATTTGTCATCAGCAATCATATCAGGAAAGTGAGCATATAATGTTATGATTATTAGTTCTTGAAACCTGATAATTGATCCCTTTGACACCTCTTGGTCCCACAAGCTGGTGCATTTCTTTCATGTGGGCTTTGTTGCTTCTGTGCTGAATGGCTGCTTATTTACTTTGAAGCCTTTAAGACCCCAGATGCTATATCTTTTGATAGCCGGGCAACCATCAGCTTTTTTCACCACACTTGCTTATGCACACATTTGTTTTCAGTGATCATGTCAGGGAGGTGCACGTAATGGAATGCCAACTTAATATAACAAAAAAATTCCTGCACTGCGGAAGTAATTGAGTTGAGGTCCAATGTCCATCTGCTGTCCTAACACTAACCCTATAAGCATATACACATTGATCTATTTTCCCATCATCATATGTAAATATATGCACCTATGTACATGCCTGTATTTAAACCTCTATAAATGTCCCTTACTCCCAAGTTTTTTCCTCTATTTTCCCATACCTCCTCCCTTCCCATCATCACACTCAACCTCCATTTGGGTTTCAATATTTTCTCTCTGTTACAGTAGTCCTGATCAATGTCCATCGGACAACCCACACCCATTCCACCACCGACCCTGAACCACCTGTTACCCCCTCCCCACCCCGCATCTCTGGGCTGGACAACAACCCCGCACGTCCACCCCAGAACCATCAGTCCTGTCATCCCCATCCCCAGACCACCCATCCAGGCCACGACATTCAGATAGACCTGCAGGGAAAGCAACATGCACAAAAAAAGGCATCCCAAAATGAAGCAACCAAAGAAAACAGAACAATGACAATATCAACAACAACAACAACAACAACAACAACAAAACAATGTCCAACATATACACTGACATGCAAAAATCCAAAGGTAATAACAATTTAAAAACCTGTAAATAGTTAAAGTTTTGTTCATTGACCTCCAGGAGTATCTTCTGGTTGAGTCAGATGGGGTGCCACACACTGGCTCCAAAGTATATCCTTGATGTCGCATCTGGCGCTTCATGCTCTGTTGCACACCCTTAATTTTCTGCAATGGTATGGTTGATACTCTTTAATTTTTAAAGCATCAGAAAAAAATCTTTGTGAAAAACATCATGCACAACCTCAAAAGCAACCAAGCATTGTTAATGAAACTCTGAAAATTATGGAATTTAAAAAGACACATCAGTGATTGCATATTAATTATATGACATATTCACATTTAATAAATTGTATGAATGAATAAACTTGCAAAATATAACTATTATAAAAATTAATAGTTTGTATAAACAAAATAATTGTATTTGTCAGCAGTGAATTCATATAAACACCAAGAAAAAATGTTAACTCTAATTGTTTTGCCTCTGATCATTGGTTGAAATAAATATAAAACAATAGTTTCCATATGTGTTAGTTTGAAAACAAAGTTTAATATTAGTATAGAATACTTTATATCAGTTTTTTTGAAACTGTACAGATTTCCAACTAAGTCTAAGATTTTAATGATGGAACATTATGTCAACTTACTTATCTGTTAGTTTGTCGAAGTATGGGGACTTGTGAGCTGTTTTGAAGATGGAAGCTATATATCATCAGGATCACCCAAAATGAACAGGTTTAAATGGAGATTCTATTCTAAGAAGATAATGAAGAAGGAATTGGATATCCGCTTAGGAAGAAGTATCCACGTATCACTTTATGCATAGATTGGGAACACTGAACTCTATTAAGCGCCTAACAAATGGAAGCAGAACATTGTCAGGACCGAAGTCACAGGGAAGGTGACTGAGGAGGAGCTCCTTTCTCTAAGTCGAGTAACTCTGGTGAGCTGAACTACTCTCCTTCTCTGATGCTGCCTCCCTGACCCTGCCACTGAATTGGTTCCCTGCTCCTGGGCTGCCAGTTATCCTGCTGGTAACGGGGTTGGTGTACCTGTGAATCACCCACTCTGGGGAGATTCCAAAGTAGTGGTCTTTGTGTCTGAAAAGACCAGCCACCTGCGGAGGACTACCTTTCCAACCCGTACCCCCTTTCTGTTCACATCGTTATTACCCTACAACCTGGGATTGACACGTTCTCTGTCTATAAGATCCTTAAAGGAAAATGCCTTCAGTTCCCACTGTGGCGGGGCCTGCCTTCTGGATGGTTGATGGGATTTGTGACTGTGTCAACATCTGTCCTCTGAGGCAGTGTGGAGGCCCTCCGCTAGAACGCCACCTCCCCCCACCCTCCATGCCTACCCCAAACCCCTCCTCCTTGATTCCTATCCACCCAATAGTCCACTTGTGGCCTCAAATCTGTTTTTATCCATTTTACTTCTTGAGGAGCAAGCTTGGGTTAAAGGGGCCATTGGTAGCAGCCTTGGACAACCAAGGATACTAGTGTGCTTGGGGCTTTGTTGTGTTTTGCAATGAATGGAAACCGACTTGCCCAAATGCCAGCTCTCTCCCTCTTCTGTGAGTGTGAGATGGACCGCAGACAAGTGTGGAGCTCTGGAAACCTCATGTGCCCATGGGACCACAGGTACTAACCCATCTGCAGGGACCTCAAGACGAGTCTTTGCTCCAACGAAGCCTGGAGACAGGAAAGATGGTGACAGTGTCCCCAGCACACCACTGTCTGCAAGTGAAACTGTTTATGAAGCTTGTACATGGACAAATTCCTTTCATGACTTAAAATTTCATGAATTGAAGAGGATTTTGTACAGGAACATCAAGTCTTACAGAGCAAAAAGTGGTTGAGCTTGACTCTTGAGAGGGTTTTGTTTTGTTTTGTTTCTGTATATCTTGGTATTTTAAAAAATATATATTTTTTTGTTTTTGTTTTGTTTTGTTTTTTGGGGTATCACTGCACTCTATGGTGGGAGTAGGAGGCCCAGCCTTGCTGGTGGATTTGAACCTCCAACGCAGTGGGCCGCAGTCCCGCGCACAACCACTATGCTACCGGGGCACAGCCCTATATTTCGGTATTTCCTCTCTTTTTCTTTTCCCATAGACCAGATATTTAAAAGGGAGATGATGTATAATGGCATGTACTACTGGTCTATACATTAGTTTTTGGAAAATCTCACTTTGGAAGGGAATTGAACTGTGGACTCTCTAGGTCACCAGTTCCTCTCATCCTTATCCCTTGGTCCTTTCACCCAAGTTCGGTATCTATTGTTTCTCCTTTCAAAAATATGCTTGTACTTGTTCTTTCCATATGAAAAAATTCTCCTTATTTAATTGTTAAATTAAAAAAAATATATATGACTAGACAAAGACTAGGTGAATGGAATCAAGTCTGTGGGACTATATCCTTTAATGAGCTTCATTTGAGGAAGGAACATAGCTCATAGTAAGAAGAAACAGCTGCAAAAATTAAATAATATTTGGATCTTGGAGTGTAAAAATCATGGATTTAATAAAAATGAAAATGAAAGCATAAAGATCAATTCCCTCGGCATTGGTGACCTTAAATAGACTTGTATTGACCATTTCGAATCAGAAAATCATATGGTGTACTATGCTGGGAATGACACAATAAAGAAGCTTTGCACTCATTGTCAAAAACAAATTTCAAAATCAAGGTGGAAGGCCAATGCTATTCGTGATGGCATTATTTCTACCTGCCACCCTTGCACCTCCCCAATCTAATCAATGCAACTATTACTCAAGTTTGTTCACTAACCGCAAAAGACAGTGGTGAAGAAATTGAGCAATTCTACCAAGGATTGCACTCAGAAAGTTGTCAAACATGCAACCAGCATGCACTGGTAATCATTGGTAATTGGAATGCAAAACTTCAAAACAAAGAGAAAGGAGTGGTAGTTATAAAATATCATCTTGGTAAAGATCTAAGTAAAATGACAAAAACAAAAAACATTGTCTTGGTAATAGAGATACACCTAGAAATTGCAGGATAGAATTTGGCAAGGCCAGTAATTATTCATAGCAATAAGTTTTTTAAAATAACACAAAAGGCATTTACTAACATGAAATTCAATATATACTTATAGACTTCTCCAGATGGATTAGAGAGAAGTCAAATTGGTTATAGCTGTAGGAAGAGAGACAATGGAGAAACTCAACAACTCACTTACGTTAAGTCAATGCCGACTCAGAACAAATTTATAGAACAGGGTAGAATTGCTCCTGTGAGTTTTGGAGACTGTAATTGTTAATGGGAGTAGAATGCTTTCTTTCTCTCAAGGAGAGTCTGGGAGTTTTAAACTGCTAACTTTGTAGATCATAGCCCAACACATACAAACTACACCATCAGGCATCCTTTGCGAATCTCAATATAACCAGTTAAAAGGCCAAGACTGACTTTAGAACAGATCATTAGTTGCTTTACCTATCTAAAGATAGGTTGAAATTGAAAAAAATTAAAAGAAGTCCATGAGAGTCTAAATACAACACTTAGTTCACTCCACTCAAGTTTCCAGAGCATATAAATAGCAGATATGACAAAATGAACGGTAATGACGGAAAAGATGATGAGCTGAGGGAGAACATTAAGAACATCATTCATGAAGAAAGTAAAGGGTAAATAAAAATACAGCAAGGAAATAAAGATTGAATTGAATAATGAAAAAGAATCTAAAACTTGTTGATAATCATAGCTAACAAAAATGTAAGAAATGATGAGGTCAAGGGGGTTGATTAAGGGCAATGTAGCCAAAAGAAAAAACTCAGTCAAATGAAGGGTAAACATGAAAGTGGGATAGGAGAAAAGCAAGCAAAAAGAGAGGAAAGACCAGGAGGCAAAAGACATTTATAGAGGTACAAATATAGGCATGTAAATATGGAAATATATAAAATATATTAATAGGGATATAGGTCTATGTACATTTATTTAAATGTTAAGTAGTAAGGTAGCAGATGGCATTGGGTCTCCACTCAAATACTTCCTCAATGCAAGAACACTTTGTTCTAATAATCTGGCCTTCTGTGATACTCACCTTGCTGACATTATTGCTGAAGTCAAATTGGGTTTATAAGCAAATACAGTGAAGAAAGCTGATGGTGCCCAGCTATTAAATGATATACTATCTAGAGTCTTAGAGGTGTAAAGTTAAATAAGCAGCCATCTAATAGAAAAGTAACAAACTCATTTGGAAGAGACACAGCAGTGTTTGTGATCATAAGATTTTGGCTGGATCAGGTATCAGACATCAGAAGACCAAAACCAAGAAATATATATTAATGCAAATAATGGGACTTGGAGAGGAGACCCAAAGCCTATCTATACACAATTTGACATTCATTCACAGAAGGGTCTCAAGGAAGGAACAAGTCAGCCAGGGAACAGCATAGCAGCCAATAAAACACTCAACATTCCTCTAGTTCTTTAAAGCTTCCTTTCCCTACTATCATGACCCCAGAGGCCCTTACAAAGTTCAGCTAGACAAGAACATGTACACTGGTACATATAAGCGCTTTTGACACCCAAAATCCAGGACAGATAAACCCCTCAGGAACAGTAATGAGAGTAGGGATATCATGAAGGCAGGGGGAAGGTGTGGAGAGAAGGGGGAAATATGGGGAACTGATTGCAGTGATTGATATATAACTCCTCCTTTCTCCAGCTCAGGGGGGAAAACAGAAATATGGATGAAGGAAGACAGTGGATGGTGTAAGATATGAAAATAATAATAATTTATCATTTACCAGGGGTCCATGAGGGTAGGAGAGTGGTGGGAGGAAGGGAGGAAAAAAGAGGAGCTAATATCAAGGGGTCAAGCAGAAAGAAAATGTTTTGAAAATGATGATGGCAACATATGTACAAATGTGTTTCACACAATTGATTCATGGATTGTTATAAGTGCTGTAAGAGCCCCCAATAAAATGATTAAATAATTTAAAAAAACATTAAAGGACCACTCATGAAAACAAAGTTAAATATTATAATGCAATGTACAAAGACCTAGAGTTTGAAAACCAAAAAGGGAAAATCCACTCAGTGTATCTTGACCAGAAAGAATTAAAGAATAAATTCAAGCCTTGTGTTACAATATTGAAATACTTTATGGGGAAAATATTGAATGATGCAGGAAGCATCAAAAGAAGATGGCAACAATACAGTCACTGTACCAAAAGAACCAGTTGACATTCTATCATTTCACAAGTCATCATGTCAGCAAGAACCAATGGTGAGGAAGGAAGAAGTTCAGGTTTTTCTGAAAATATAAGCCAAGGAAAAGGCTTCAGAAAATGCTGGAACATCAATTGAATGCTTCCACAAGCTAAAGAAGGACTAGTCTGTGCCAGGACATTCGAAAGAGAGTATTTGGTCACCTAACTGGAAGAGCTTCATATTTTTACACATTCCAATAGAGTGCTCCAAATATAGAATAATGTAATTGGTATCACACATAATTAAATTTTGTTTACGATGTCCAACAGTTGTAACAATATATTGTTAATAAGTTGTCAGAGGTCAGGTAGAATTCTAAAGAGGATGTGAAACAAGAGATACCACGTCTTATGTCATATTAACCTTGGCTGAAAGCAAAGAATGCCAGAAAGATGTTAACTTGTGTTTTACTGACTATGCCAAGCATAATAATATCATAACAATGTAATAGGGTCATAAGAAAATGTGGATAACTTTGAGAAGACAGAAATTCCATAACACTTCTTTGTGCTCATGAAGAACTTGTACATGGATATGGAGGCAGTTATGGGGAACAGAACAGGGTCTAATGGATGGTTAAAATCAAGAGAGCTGTGCATCAAGGTTGCATTCTCTCACCATCCTTAGTTATTCTGTATGCTGAGAAAATAATCAGAGAAAACAGATTACATGAATAAAAATGTACCATCAAGATTGGAGAAAGGCTTATTAAGCAACATGTGTTATGCAGATGACACAACTTTGCTTGCTGAAAGTGAGGATGACTTGAAGCACTTGCTGATGAATATCAAACATTGGTTGTATTGAAAAGGAATGATGCCTTGAGTACTAAGATGTGCCCCACTCTAGAAATAATATTTCCACTGCCTTATAGGCATGTGAAAGTTGGACATTGAATAAAGAAGACCAAAGAAGAATCTATGTATTTGGATTGTAGTACCATAGAAGACTATGGAAGGTAGCATGAACTGCTAAAAGAACAAAGTGATCAGTCTTGGGAGAAGTTCAGCTAGAGTTCTCCTTAGAAGAAAGCATTAGGAGACCCATACCTTATACCAAATATGAAAACAAACTTAGAATTTGTCAAAGACCCAAATATAAACCACAGAGCCATAAAGACCAGTAATGAAAAATGGGAATAAACTTAAGGACCTAACACAAGACATGCATATACTACAGAAAATAATGAGATAAATTCATTACAGAGGACAAAATAAAGGTCTGGGACCTTCTAAAAATATGATATTTTTGCACAGTAGAAGACTTCAGAAGTGTTAGAAGAGAAACAAGATTGGGAAATAATATTTAGTAATGCTAAATCAGATAAAAGACTAATTTCAAAAATCTATAGAAAATTATAATATTTCGGGCTGAACCCTGGTGGCATAGTGGTTGTGTGCGGGACTGCGGCCCACAGGGTTAGTCATTCAAATCCAGTGGCAGCTCTCCAGGAGCAAGGCTGGGCCTCCTACTCTCACCAGGGCAGTGATGCCCACAATAAGTAAATAAATAAATAAATAAAAAGAAAATTATAATATTTTAATAAGAAACATAAAAATAAGAATTGAATGGAAAAGTTAATAGAAATGGCATCCACATGGCCAATAACTATATGAAGAAATGGGCACATTCATTAGCAATGAGAAGCACTCTGGATGAATGTATGGATTGTGATGATATGTAAAAGCCCCCAATAAAAGTATTTCTTTAAGTGAGAAATACAAGCTAAAACAACAATGATATATCAATCAACATCATGCCAACACTCTTAGTGTTTTCTTTTTTTCATCTTAAAATAATAACTGCTGGAGAAAATGTGGAATGATTGGAGTGTTCATACATTGTGGGTGGGACTGTGGAATTGTACAATCATGATGGAAAGCAGTGTGTTGATTCCTTAAACAAATACAAATAAAATTACCTATGATCCTGACATCCCTCTGCTGCAGTGGCTCTCAACTTGTGGATCGAATGACCCTTTCCCAGGGGTCACCTAAGACCATCGGAAAACACATATTTATGATGGTCTTAGGAATGGAGACACCACTCCTCTATTTGACTCCAGGCGGGTCTGCCCAGATGCAGATATGTCTATATACGAGTACCGGTGTGAAGACTGTTACACAGGTTACACCATGCTTCAAGAAAAAATTTCATTTATTTGTAATTAGAAACAAATATTTCACAATATATAATTACATATTTCTTTTTTGATTCATCATTCTGTTTTAATTATGTTCAATTATAACATGAAAATACTTCCTGCATATCAGATAATTACATTATGATTCATAGCAGTAGCAAAATTATAGTTGTGAGGTAGTAATGAAAATAATTTTATGTTTAGAAGTTACCACAATGTGAGGAACTGTATTAAAGAGTCACAACACTAGGAAGGTTGGGAACCACTGCTCTGCTGGATGTATACCCTAAAGAAATAAAGAAAATAATACAAAAAGACATAGGTACATCTATATTTATTGTGAAATTTTCCATAATAGAAAAAAGATGGAAACAAAACAAACTCTGATTATAGAGAAATGGATAGAATAACTCTGGTACATTCACACAATCGAATACTATGCATTAATGAAAGATACTATGGTTCTGTTCAAAACAGAAAGGCATGGACAAAGCTAGAGAACATTATGCTTAGTAAAGCCAATTTATAAAGAGAAATAGCTAATGACCCTATTTGTAAGAAAATAAAGAGAAAAATATAATGATTTTTACACAAAAGAATAAGATTTTGAGCACTACGAGAAGACCAGGGAGAAGAGTCAGTAAAGAGCCCGACAGTTACAGAGAGGAGGAGGGTGTGAAGAGACAAAACCCAACATTTATGAAGTGTCGATGAAATGGGCTGTGCAACTGCACAAAAGATGTGTTCTTTAAAAACCTAAATAAGTAAAATAGATTTCAAAAATGCCTCCTACCCTGACCTCATGGTCAATCCAATTTTGTGAATCTTGTAAGGTGACCTCAGCTCATTTCCCAAACTGTCTAAAACCTTCTATTCCATTAAGACTTAAATTAATGCTCTAATTGCTCTCAGTCTTCAGTGCTCTTATTTAAACCTGACTGCACTTGAAGAGCAGAGCAGACGGTGTGATGGGTCAGCAGTTAGAAACCACCAGCCCCTCCTAGAGAAAAAGATAGGGCTTTCTAATCTGAGCAAGAGGTCCAGTTTCAGAAAACCCTAGGGGCAATGCACATGCAGTTCTACTTTTTCCTATAGGATATGTTAGCAGTGAGTGAGTTATGCTTCAAAAGGATGATTCATTTTGTCGTGGAACCCTCCTGATCTGTTTATGATGCTTCTTTTTGTTTGGGGGGGGGGGCATCACTGCTCTCCGGCGGTGGGAGTAGGAGGCCCAGCCCCACTGCTGGAATTGAACCTCCGTCCCAATGGACCGCAGTCCCGTGCACAACCACTACGCCACTGGGGCTCAGTCCTATGACGCTTCTTAAGAATGTTCCTTTCCTACATCTCTAAAGTGAAAGTCCTACTGCATTTCTAATCTGACATGCAATCCAAATGCACATGATTTATGTTGTCTCTGCTATTGTTAGGGGGCACCAATATGACTCTGACTCCTCTAGACCTACGTACAGTAGAATGGAACACCACCTGCTCTGTTGCCATCCTCAAATGTGTCCTTATGATTAAGCTCATTTCTGTAGCCACTGTGTATACCTCTCCTTTGGGAGACCTCACTCTTTTTCTCTGTCCCTCTATTGTAACAAGCATGATGTCCTTGTCCGGGTACTGGTATTTCTTAACTTGTCCAAATTACATTAGATTAAGGTTCTCTTTCCTGATCTCTTAAGGAGATTCTGGATGTACATTTAATATTTTTGACAATACCATGATTTAGATGAATCAATTTTTCTTCAATTTCCAACTTTCACATGCATAGGAGATGACTGAAAAAACTATGGATTGGGACAGGTTAACCTTAGACGACAAAGTAACATCACTGCTTTTCATAATTTTAAAGATGTCTTGTACAGCAGATTTATCTAATGCTGTGCTTCATTTGAGCTCTTAACTATTGCTTTATTAGGAATGATTGTGCACTCAAATAAGGTGAAATCCCTGACAACTCAACCATTTCTACATTTACTGTGCTTTTGCCTACTAGTCCTGTTGTTAGGAATTTGGGTTTCATCAACAAGTGCTTCAAAACCCTTTTCACTATCAGTAAGCAAAATGTGTCATTCGCATAGTGAACATTATTAATAATTCTTCTTCCAATCCTGATGCTACATTTTTTCTACAAGTAATCTAGTTTCTCTGATGATTTGTTCAGCCTGCAATTGATTAACTATGCCAAGGGGATACAACCTGGATATACATTCCACATCATACCATCTTCCCTTGTTCTGCTTACACCACTGTATCATGACCCAGGTGTAATTTCCCAAAGAATATAATGAAGCATTCTGAAATCCTCATTCTTTTCAAGGCTATCCAGATATGATTATTATTCACACAGTTGGATGCCTTGGCATAATCAATAAAATGCAAGTAACTATCTTTCTGGTACTTTCAGCCAAGACCTAGCTGGCTTTAACAATATCCCTTGTTCCACAATATTTTATGAATACTGCCTGTAATTTGGCAGCTCCTTATCAATGAACTGCAACAACCTTTGTGGGGTAATCTTTAGCAATAGTTTTATTTATGTGTGCTATCAATTACATTGTTTTATACTTTGTGCATTCTATTTGGTCACCTTTCTTTGTAATAGGCATAAATACAAATCTCTTTCAGTCAACTGGTCAATTAGTTGTTTTTCTAATTTTTGCCATAGATGAATGAGTGCTTCCAGGGCTTCATCAATTTGTTAAATCATTTCATTTTGTATTTCATCAATTTATAGAGCCTTTTTTTTTTGTTCATAGAGCCTTTAGAACATTGTGTACATCTTCCTTTGGATCCCTTGGTTTTTGCTTATGAATATCAACAAGTATTATTTTTTTGGTAAATTACCTATGTATTCTATCTCCTTTTGATGCTACTTGCATTGCTCAATATTGTGTCCCCAAATCACTCACTTTTGCAATTTAAGGCTTTGATTTTTTATATTAAATTATTTTTCTTTTTATTATTGAATTATAAGAGTACAACATATATTCATAATGCAAACCCTTTATCCGAATATTTTGAAGGTATTTTCTCCCATTCAGTAGATTGTCTTTTCACTTTTTGACAGTGACCTTTGAAGCTTAAAAATATTTTATTTTCATAATGTCCAATTTTTATTCTGTTGTTGTCATTGGTTGTCCTAATCCTGTTTTACAAATAAAAGCATTTAGGCAGAGTGATTTAGCGACTGGTCAGTGAGCTCATAATATTAATTAACCAAATTGAGATATAAATCCACATATACTGACTCCAGAGGTTCTGTGGAGGACCTGGGGAAGTCTCTATAGATAGGGCCTGTGCCTCCTACAGCCATGCTTGAACTGCTCCTTCCCAGCCTCCTTGAGTCCTGGGAGGGGGTCAGCCCTGCTCTTGGAAATCAGGAATGGCACACTATCAAGCTCTGTTAAAAAAATTGGTGTTATCTTGTCCCAGACACACAGACCTGAACTATCATTCAGGGACCTCCCCCAAAGGAAAACAAAACACAGAAGAGAAATTCTCCCCCTGGCATGTTTCTATAGAGTGTAGTCTGGAAGCAGGTGGGTGGTAAAAAATAGCCTCTCAACTTTTGGCCCATCAAATCATCAGAGACTAGAAACCCATCAACTACTCTTAAGAAATTTAAACAAAATATTTATGCTCCACTCCATGATCTCACTATTATCAATAAAGATGAATATTTTCAACAGATGTGCTGTAAGTTGAGAAACTGGAAGATGGAAGTCTGGGATACCCTTGGAGATGGAAGAGACTACTACTGTCTCATGCCCAGCAATGTAGACATTAAGGCACTAATGTTTCATGACTTGACCAGACTCTTGGCTCGGTCAACACCACAGTGATCATCCATCAATGGGGTCAACCTCACATTCCTCTCTTTGGGTTGTTTCTGCTCCCTAATCCCCAGTTTAGGTTTTGCTGAGTGTGCTCTTTTTGGTTTTGTAGCTCTAAGTACTTGCACATTTCATTATATTTTGTTTTCTCAAGCTGCCTTTGGAAATCTTCCATTTAGATTGTTGACTTCATCATTCCTTTCATTTGTCTTAGCTACTCTACATTTAATAATGTTTCTTCCGACATCCACTTCTTTCTTTCTTGCCAATCTTTTTAATAATTTTTGTCATTGTTGTTCACATCATCATGTATTGATGTCATCTCGCTGATCATCAAATCCTTCTTCATTATTGTTTAATGCATCAAATATGTTCTTGAGAAGTTGTAGAAATTCAGGTGGAATATACTCAATATCATATTTTGTTAAAAGAGAAAAAACAACATGTAGTTTCTAGCTTTGTTTCAATCATCAAGACCAAATGTTCCACTTACTTTTCTTTCCATGCTTGAGAGTTTGAGCAATTTCAAACTGAAGTCACTGGTAGAACTTTTCAACTTCTGCATCACTACTTTGGTAGTCGGTGCATGAATTATAACATTTATATTGATTGGGTTTCTTTGTATACAGTTAGAAATTATTGTTATCACAGACTGCATTATACTTCAGTAGAGATCTTAATTGTTATTTTTGATAATGAATGTAATGCCATTCCTCTTGATTGTATCATTCCAAGTACAGTAAATGATCTGATTTTCTGGTACAAATGGCCAGTAGCAACGCATATCAGCTCACTTACATCCAGATGATTAATCTTTACCCATTCCAATTCATTGTTGATGACCTCTAATTTTCCTAGATTCCTACTTCATGCATTCCAAATTCCAATTATTAATTGATCTTTGCAGCAGTTTCTTCTCATTTTGCATAATGCCCTATCATCAAATGAATGCCCCAAAGTTTTACTATTGCTAGCTTTATTCCAGCTTCATCATTATGGTCTACTTTGAGAACACAGCACTTATTCAGTTATAATTTAATTAACTTCTTAATGGAGGGGCTAATCTTCAATTATTATATGGGACAGTGTTTATTATTAGTGAAGACTATTCAGTTGATATAATTTATAATTAATTTCTCCCATTTAATACTGAAAAATGTTTACTTCCTTTTATTTATACACCAGTATCCATCTTAAATTGTGCATAAATAATATTTCCCCAGATTATAAACTTTGTGATAAGTTAAACCATGTAAATGTAGTATATTGACCAACTAATTAAAATACATAGATTATGCTAATAATTATTATATGTGTAAGTTTATATTACAAATACGGTAATTTATTTTCTATCATGTTTGAGCTTTGAAATTAACATGCATTTCCAAATATTTTATTGTGTCACAAATTAGTCAAAATTTAAATATTATATTTCTCAAAATAAAGATTCCTTATTTTATTTTGTTTGATTCTATACAAATACAAACATATTCATTAAAATTATGTGACTATTAAAACAATTTATAATGTAATTTTTGAATTAAAAATTCTAAATAAAACCACAACACTTTCTTTGTATAGTGATTCTAATTAAGAGAAGCAAGCAACTTTAGATATTCTAAAATTACTATCAAAATCATATGTGTTCCCTTCCCAAAAGGGAAAAATCTTTAGAACTTGACCAATAGTCAATATTTTAATAAATGGAAAAAGGAGAAAAGATTAAAATTCACAAGTGTTTAATTTTGATTCTAATCACAATCAGTGCTCATGGAAAAAATTGACAAGAAAACAAGACAAATTTGATTTACAAAGCTGCTCTATAGTGTTAAAGGTTACAGATGTTAACTTGAGGTCTAAGTTGTTCCTGACCCACATTATGGCATTTTTAATTACCTGATATGCGTGTGAAAATAGGACAATTAATAATAAAGACCAGAGGAAAAAATGATGTATTTGAATTGTGATCTTGGCAAACAATGTTGAAATCACCACAGATGGCCTAGAACAAACAATTCTGTCTTGGAAGAAATGTGTACAATTAGAATGTTCTTATAAGTCAGGATAATGCATTTAGTCTCATGTGCTTAGTACATGCTATGAGGAGAAATCAGTCCTTGAAAAGTGAACTCTTGCTTGCTGACGTAGATTGCGGTGAAATAGAGGAAGCCCCTCAAATAGATGGATTTGCACGAAGGCTGCAGCAATGGGATCCCATATAATTTTGAGGATGGAACAGAACTGGACAGAGTCTTGCTCTGTTTAACATATGGTGTTTGTGAATCAGTACTCACTCACTGACAGTTAACAACAACAATTTTATCCTCATGAATTACCCCAACCCTAATAGCAACAATCTTAAGGATGACCCAGGACAAGGCAGTGTTCCTTTTGGTTGTACACAGACTCAATGGTAAGAACAGTGATCTTTTCCATAACAAATAATTGTAGCAATGTCTACTCTTTATATAAATATAAAGTTATATATTTTGTGGAGAAACTTAAAAATGCAGTTTCTATAAACTATATATTGAGACAATTTAATGTGATAGAACATATACTATAAAGAATAAACTCATATGTAAATCCTAGACTTTATTTAGAAGTAACCTAATGATGCTGGGTCATCAATCATAACAAATATATCATACCAAAACAACATGGTAATAATTGACAGGGCAAAGAATCTTAATGATGTATTGGTTACACATCGGACTGTTATTTGCAAGTTTGGCAGTTTGAAACCCCCCGAAGCTCTGAAGGAGAAAGTTTGGGTTTTGTACTCCTGTAAGCAGTTCCAGTCTCAGAAACCCACAAAGGGTTACAGTGGGTGAGCATTCACTCAGTGACATTGAGTTTTGGAGTTGAGAGGGAGTAAGAGAGCTTATGGAGGGAGCTTCTTTATTTTATGTGAAATTTTGTTTGTAAACTCAAAACTGATCTATAGGGTTTATACAAATTTATTTTTAAGTACTGTGCTAGAGAAATTGGATCATGTCTGCATCACCCAGGTTAAGTCTCTATTGTTTAATCATTTTATATGTAGGCATATATTCTACAATATAAATTATGTTAATGATATATTAGTGAGGAATAAGTTTATTTAACACCACCACACAACCCACAGCCATCCAGATAATTCTCAATCATAATGGCCTCAAAGAACACAGGGAAGTTGAGAGATAAGGCTTCAGGGTCTGTAATCCCGACAACTTTAGCTTCTGGTCTAGGAGTTGATGGTAAATGTGTACTGATGATGCTGGCTAACAACTCAACCCTTAATCTACTTTGCCACCACACCCCGTTATTTATTAAGCATTGAGGTGTAAATAAACAAACAAAAGAGGTGAGGGAGGGCATGTAGCCATAGTTCAAGAATTCATGCTCAACACTGAAATAAAGCCTCAGTACTTCCCACAAGAAATGTGGTAGAAACAGAAAATCATCTTTTCCATGTTTCTTTTATGTTCTCTAGTGATCTAATTAGCACCAGGAGTTTCAAAGTCTCACCTTCAGATAATTAATATGTTGTGCTTTCTTATAAAGATCTGAAGCCAGTATATTTAATATCTGATATTATTTTTATAACTTTATTCGAGTATGGTGGAAGTCACTTTACTGGACCTAGTTTCTTAGCGTCATGATTTTTTTTTTTTAGGTCATCCCTGCCCGGGTGGTGGGAGTAGGAGGCCCAACCTTTGTCTCTGTGGAGCTGGAATTGAACCTCGAGCTCAGTGGGCTGCAGTCCTGCGCACAACCACTACGCCACCGGGACTCAGCTAGTGTCATGATTTTTAAACCTAATTTGAATCCACACATTTCTGTAAATTGTCCACTCCAATATCATCCTACTAAATAAACTTAGAAGGAAATATGGAAGAATTATTTCCATATGACAGAAATGCTGAAAGCCCAAAAGTACTGAGAATTATTCATTGGTACATAACTTGGTAAGCAATTTAAAGTCAAAATTTATTATTTTTGAAAAGTTCAAAGTTACAGATTTTTAAAGACATTACAATAGACTACTGAAAATATATTTTCAAGATTCATCCAGATGGTATCTATTTGAGAATATGAGTTACTAGTATTATGCAGTGATGATATTTTTACAGTGGGAAAATATTGGAACATTTTAAATAACCAATCTCTTGATTTTTAATTATAAGAACATCACCTGTATTTCAGAAAATGTCATTGCATTCATTTTTAGAATCATTACAAATAGTACCTACCATAGAGTTTTATTTCAATAAATGTCTAAACTTAATTTACACATTTTAATCAAGATCATTTCTTAGCTCTAGATTGTATATACTACTGATATAGAATACCAGCCTCTACTTCAATTATTCCTTATATCAATGAGTTGATTTTAAGTCTCTTAATAATGTGTTGTGAATTATATTTACATGATTTAGATTTTATTTATTTTCAATTGGCTCTGCTTTCTAATTATTTTATGAAAATGATTTGGTTGTTACTATATAGAATATTTTAACATATTTAGAATTTAGATTTTTACTGATGTGACTATAGGTAGCAAAATATGCAAGCAATTTACTTGAAGCTGTAATTTAGTTCTTTTCTTAATCAAGGAAGAGTCATTATATTACAAACCGTTTACAAACAAGTTCCTCTGTATAAAGAATTGTTTTAAAATAAAATCAAAACAATGTTACAGATTAAGGAGTACTTTGAGTATCCTCCCTTATATTATCTACACTGAATCGGGTGAAGTTTGTTTTATGAATGGTCTATCCTGTTTTTATTCTTATTATTATTGTTTGCTATACTTTATCCTAGAATTCACCTTACTCTATCTCCTAATGAGAAATAATAATAACTGAACCTTACAAAAATGAAAAGGATACTAGGGAAACTTTAAGAAATTTGAGATGGCATACAGATTTTGTCTAACCTTTGATGAGCATCCAAAGATAGATTATGACTTTAACTAAACAAAGGTGCTGCCTTCCTTCCAGAGGGACTGCCCTCAATGACAGAGTTGAAAGCAAAATGAAAGCAAATGCACTTTACTTTCAGCAAATCTCATATGCATTTCATTTTGCAAATAAAGTTTTCACCATGGTGTGGTCAGGGAGTTTTCTATCATAGTTTTCTAGAGATAATTGAAAAATTAAAATTGTTCTAACTTAATGCCAAACCCTTTAGAACAACTGTGGTAAAAATGATGGTGGTAAAAATAACAAGCTGTGCATAAATTTGATGTTAGGGAAGGATTTAGAGTCATGCACAGATATGTCCTTTAAAAAAGCTGAAGGAGAAAGCTTCCGCTGCCATGGGAGTCCTCAGGCTGCTTCTCCAAGTCTCTGGATTCTGAATAAGGTCTTTTCCATTGCATAATTTTCGTGGCAGGAAACCTTTAAATTCCTTTTGTGGGTTTCAAGCCTCTATTTGCATTTGTAAGAGAAACATTGACAGTCCCATGAGTTTCTTCAATCTGATGACTCCTATACTCTCTTATTCAGCTCTTACTGCTCTCTTCATGAGCAATAGAGGTTATGCTGCCCTGAAACTGGAAGCTGATGGCTTTCAACAAGACAACCATTTCCCTCTGGGGGTCTACATTAAAAACACCTTTGTTTATATGAACAATTTTTCAACAAGAAGGTTAGCTTACTTGGTTTCACAGGAGGAGCCAAAATAGAATGCAATCTAACCTTTCAGCTTTTTAATTATTTTTCAGATTACTAGTTCCATCAAGCATCAATTTTTCACTAAACATTTATTATCTATAAGAGTAGAAAATGGGCTGAGCCCCAGTGGCATAAGTGGTTGAGTGAGGAACCGTGTCCCACAGGCTTGGCAGATCAAATCCAGCAGCTGCTCTCCAGAAGCAAGGCTGGGTAGCTCCCACGACTACCAAACAACCGTGATGCCCCCCAAAAAGACAAAACAAAGCAAAAAGAGTAGAAATTATACATTTTAAATTAATATATAGTGATACATCAAATTAATATCTTAGCTGCAATACAGAAAAATAAAGTGAATATGAACATTGATTGGGTGAGAAAAAGAAATAAGATGTACAGAGAAGCATATTTGAGAGTGTGATTTGGGAAGCTATTAAACTTGAACTTGAACTGGTATTCATTCATTTCTGTGCTATTCCCCTATATAATTTAGCCATGTATCTTCAACTCCATTCTCTTTAAAATAGAACTATTGCTTGTTTGTAATGTAGATAATTAATCTTGACACATTGCCAGTGTAAAACAAATTACATAAGATGGTTTTCTTTTCAGTATTTTGGGAACACATTCAAATTCAAACAATGAACCCAATTTTGGACCAAAGAAAAGAAGACATAACTATTTTCAAAGTTTGGATAGGAAAAAACTGCCATTGAGTTGATTCTGACTAATAATGATCCTCTCAGTGCAGGGAAGCTTTTTTCTGACAATGGCCATTCATATAGTTATAACATAATTTCAGAATCATATTTGTTTAATATTTAATTAACTGCCCCCTAATGTGATGGCTATATCTGCCTATGTTCAGTGAGGTGTGTGATGCTAGCTGATATTCATAATGTTGTGGACTTTTCATGGCTGGCGGACTTATATGCTCACCCCTGCTCTGTAGTGATTGCAAGGTTGTGCATCTCTGGGGGAGTAAGTGGGTTCATCATCCTCCTGCAGAGTACCCAGATGACTTTCAAACACAGACCTTGCCAAACGCCTAACTGATGATGCTATCAGGGACCTGTGGGGTAAGGGGAGAAGATTGAAATATCGCAAAGTAGCATTGCAGAAGGATCCTACTAGCAAATTTCATTTACAGTAACCTGATTTACGGCACTCATTAGAAAAAAGAAAACAATAAGAAAAACAAAAAGGCACACATACAATAAGTACTATTATACATCCTTAAAAACAGCTACAAAACCATGATACAGCTGAAGACATGGAGGGATGAGGGAGGCATTATGCTGAGTGGAGTAAGGACAAATAGAGTATAAGTCGCCTGCTGTAAGAATAAGCACACGCCAAGGGGCCAGACAGCCAGGTATAGAGTTTTCTGGAGGTGTCCTTGCAGAAACTGGGATCAAATGGCTAGGGAAAGGGGAAAGGGTTCTGTCTACAAGTGGCTGCCAAGCAAGGCTATGATGTGGCCCCCTATGGCAGGTAGACAGTCCTATGAGAGAAATGAGGTATACTGATGGGAAAGTCAAGCCAGGAAAGGGGAAAGGGAACAAACATGTCTGGAGGGGCCGGGGGTGGACAGAGGGCATGGATGCATCACTCTTGGTAGGAAAAGCAGGAGGTCCAACATCCAGTGGGGAAAAAATGAATGAAATGCTTTTGGGGACCAGAAGTGGGGAGGGTCCCTGGTGCATGTACCGAATGGGCCACATTGACCTGGTCTTCTAGGTGCATTTTAGGGAGTCCAGGCTCGATGGGTGGACTGCTAGGGCAATGCGTCCTGATATTCCAGGTGCATAGCGTGCTACAGCAGCTGCAGGTTCTCCACAGGGGAGAACCCATTGGGCAACTAGACTCTACCTCAAACACACTGGTAGCCTGAAGACTTAAGATGGAAAATACATGGTGTGTGAGGAAATTTGGAAGACAGCTTTAACAAGATTGTTCAACTTTGGGTAGGCAAAAAATCATGGTCTTGCTACATTAATGGCCTATATGTTTTACTAAGATAATATTATTCCTGAAAACCTGTGACTGGTATTCTCAGTAATTATTTTAATAAATTTTACCTGGAAATCTCATTTTTTGTCTAAATAGTGTCCAGTCATGAAAGGATTGATTTTAGACAAGTGAATAATTCTATCTCTGTGATATGAAGCTGGCTTACATTGACCCACTATCTCTTGCTCAACAGGACTTTAAAAATATTAGCACCAGGGACTAATCAAAAACAATATTAATGGAAGTTCCTTATGCCCAGAAGGATGATCAATAATATTCTCTGCCATGAATTAACAAGGCAGTTTTGAAAGGGAGCCAAAGCAGATTAAAAACAAGCAAAAAATCAAACAAAATAGATCAAGGAATGGGATTGGGTGGTCCAGGGTCACACCACATCCCAGCTCTAACTTAAAAACACTTAATTTTTACATCATGGCTCTGTTTAATACTTGCTAGAGAAAGGAAACACAGGAGATATGACTGCTCTATCAAAATGACACAGAAATTAGATGGTTCAAGGCTATCAGATAAATTAGCATATGGGGTCCTAAAGCCTTGTTTCTAAACGAGAATTCATCTAAATGAGATGTTAACAAAACCCACATAGAAGAAGCTCACAAAATAAGTCACTGGAAGATTATAAATCGTATAATGCAAAGTCGAAGGAGGGAATAGTATCAGAGCCTAAATTGTAAGAATCTGGTTTGCAGAGGCTACGGATGACATTGGGAGCCCAAGGTGCATTTGTGGGACCTACATAGGGAATAAATGTCCAGTGATTTTCTTCTATCCTTAATAGAAAAAATGGGATGAAAATGGTTGCTAAGCAGAGTACATTGGAGAAATGACTGTGGAAGATTAAAATGATAAACCTGACTTGAAGAGTTAAGGCCCTTCTTATGCAAATTACGTCTGAGTTGGTTTTCCAAATTTTCTGTTTTGTTTTTGTATTTTATTGGGTTTTATTTGTTCATATTGGGGTTTATCTCAGATGTGTTATGTCATTGGGGCTCACCTTGAATTTGTGCTATGCGTTTTTTCTGGCGTGCAGAATATGAAACCCAGGATTGGTGAACCTATAGGGATTAGAAGGGTTTGAGGGAGGGAGGGGGTAGAATGGTAGTGATTGGCGGAGTAAATGAGAGTTGATGTCATGTTCAGGAAGGAAGAGAACGGTGTGAAACTCTGGCAGCAATTGCACAATACTGCTTGATGTGATTGAACTGTGCAATATCACCTATATTAACTCGCAATAAAATGGTTTTGAGAAAATTAATAAGTACTATTATAGAATTTTGGTTAAAATGGACTAATTCAAATTTTATGTTTGTAATCTTATGCTATATGTGGTACCTTCAAGTACTTCTTCACTGGACTCTTACTAGGCTATTTTCACAGTTGCATCTTCATTTTCTTACCCTTTATTTTCCTCAAAATGATAGAAACCTGAAAGGGTAACAGAATGAAGGAAGTTTTTATTGTATTTCAGAATATACACATCACTAGTTTGTTTGCGTAATGATTTCAGGTTTCTCTTGAATCTGTTCACAGCTGTGACAGCTTAACCTGAGCAACTGGACAGAAGATAGTACTCTCCTGGCTCCAGGCCCAATGTATCATTGAGCTCTTGGGTTCTGCAGAAGATCACTTTAAGTACTTTGTAGACACAGGTCATAGGAGTCACATTGCATAGCTTTTCTTTATCAAGGAGCTTTGTTGCTAAACAATGGGGCCCTTTAAAGCCTTCAATTCTCCTGTGCTCTATTTGACTTTGCAGTATTGCACATTCATCTTTTTGATGTGGGACATGGAAAACTTTGAATCTTAGAAAAGTATAAAAAACCTTTCATGCATTTTTGTTTTTATTTCAATATTGTTTATCTTCTACTATTATGTTTGCATCTTTGTAATTTCCAGGTGATATTTTAAATATAGGATTGTGCATATATTTTTAAGGTTTCTTTTATTATTTAAACCTGTATGATCTTGATAAATTGATCTGAAATATAACTCCTGTTGAGAAATTCTTTTACTATTGTTCTGTCTCAGAATGTGTTGCACAGGTGACCTTAATAATAACTAGAATAAAATACATTGCTACAGTTATTTACATAATTTCAAGTTAGAAAAATACATGTTCACCTGCTAACAAACTACCAAAATACTGGTAGATAAGACTTAGTGACATTGTATGTTTTCCAGCAATTAAAAAAATATATTTAATGTTCTAGGAATATTATAACCCTTATCAAAGTTTGATTTCCAAAAACCTTATATTTATTTAGTTATATATTTACTTTTGCTAAAATCAGATGATTTTAAAGGAAATTCTAATTTATAAAGTTACCACACATGAGAGAAATGCCTTTAGCAAGAGTATCTAGGAAGCAGTAAAACAAGTTGTCATGGATTGATAGCTCATAGCTGTCTTCTAATGGTGAAGGTATTTTCATCATGAAACAAATAAAAATGTAAATGAAGGAAGCAAATATGCTTCTCATAAAAAGAAATTACATTTATTTTTGAATGAAAATGAAGTGACTAACCTTCCAAACAAGATAGCTCAACACAAAGCAAGTCATATGCAAATGTGGTGAAGAAAGCTGACGGTGCCTTGTATCATTAAAGTCTTAAAGTCTTGAAGGTAAACAAGCAGCCATCTAGCTCAGAAGCAACAGAACCCTCGTGGAAGAAACACATCAGCCTGTGTGACCATGAGGTGTTGAAAGGTTCAGGAATCAGTTTTCAAAGAATAAAACACATCATTGTAAATGAGGGGGAGTGTCAATTCGGAATGTTCTGTAGGCAGCTGAACATCCTCTCACAGAAGGGTCACAGGAAGATGGGCCAGTCAGAGTTCAGTGTAACAATGATGAAACATAAAACCCTCCTCTAGCTCTTAAATGCTTCTTCTCACCCCCCCAAACTATCATGAGCAAATTCTACCTTATAAATCTGGCTAGACCAGAGGATGTATACTGTTATAGATTGGTACCAGAAAACACAAGAATACAGGACAGATGATCCCTTCAGGACCAGTGGTGACAGTGTTGATACCAGAGAGTAGAGGGAAGGCAGGGTAGAAAGGGGGAACCAATGACAAGGATTTTCATATAACCTCCTCCCTGGGGTATGGACAAGAAGAAAGTGGGTGAAGGGAGACATCGCACAGGGTAATATATGACAAAATAATAAAAATTTATTAAGTATCAAGGGTTCATAAGGGAGGGAAGAACGGGGAGTGGGGAAATGTGGGAAACTGATACCAAGGGCTTAAGTAGAAAGCAAATGTTGAGATAATGATTGTGGCAGTCATGTACTTATGTTAACTTTATGATTGAAATGTAGGGATGGAGTCTACCCTTTTAATCTGGAGATAACCATTGAGTAGCCAATGAGGCCTCTATGTGGGCATGGCTTTCTCCTGAGACTTCTGGGAAATCTCGCGATATTTCCCTCATGAAGATGAGAAGCTATCTTCCCCAGGGGTTGGGAGTTAGTCTCAGAGACAATGAATTACAGACAAAACAAGATGGCAGCATCCTAGCTGTTGAAGGCGCTGGAGGAGTAGCCACATGGCTTTGCCCTGGTGGAGCCGGACCTCTGAAAGTGAAGAGGACACAGGGCGACCCCTGCCAGCGATGACTTGCTTCTGCCACGACTGGATGCTGTTGATGGACCCTGACCCTAGGAATTGAGGAGCCATGGGGAGACCCCTGCCAGCGCCGGGATTCTACACCCACTGACCTGTGACTCTGTGAGATGGAAGGAAACATTATAGACTGGTATCAGGCATATGGGCTAATATCAGACTTAGGATTTTGAACTGGAATGGGTTGGGATGCTTTCTCAGTGTTCTTTTTCTTTTGTATATAAGCTCTTTTCTTATATCCATATGTGTGTCCATGAAATTTGTTCCTCTAGTCTACCCAGAAAAACACAATGATAATGGCAAAAGATGTACAAATGTGCTTGACATACAATGGATTTATGCATGGAGTGTGATAAGAATTGTATAAGCCCCCAATAAAATGATTTTTTTAAAAAAAGCAAAGAAAATGAAATGACTAGTAGTTGGTCTATCAACTTAGGAATAAAGGCTTTCATACTTCCATGATTTTTATAAGTATAATTTTTGAAGATGTAAACACTTTCAAGGTTACATATATGCGTAATCTTCATAAATGGAAATAAAAAGTGGCAGTCAATAATATCACTGTCTAATGAGAATATTTAGATAAAAGGTATTTCAAATATAAAACAACAGAAGTCCTCTGAGATGTGATCAAGTGCAAATTAATGTATGTGAGGGCACTAAATATTGATGATCTATGTTGCCCCCTCTTTCACTTATTCATTCATTCAAATCAGATATAAGCATTAGAGATAAAACAAATGAGGAAGGCCCTGTTGAAAAATCTATTCTAACTCCTGGGGACTCTAAGACAGAATAGAACTGCCCTGTAGACTACATAAGCCTGTAAATCTTGACTGAACCAGATTTGCACATCTTTCTCCTTTATAGAAGATCGTCAATTTGTATAGTTGACCTATTAATTAGCAGTTGAATGCTTGGATCCCCACACCATCAGTATTCCAAGAGTTCATGTGTATATGATAATGAAGCGTTTCCACACGTTCACCTAGCAAACCCCAGCAGCCTTCAAATAGATGGCATCAATGTCAGAGCAACCGAGAGGCTAGAGCGGGACTGGGTCCAGCATCATGCTGCTGCGCTCTGGGTGTCAGTGAGGTAGAACTGACTTCATCGCATCCAGCCACAGCAGTGCCTCCTTTTCTACAAAAGGAATAGTGCACATGCCCTTAGGCAAAGAGAATGCGCTCATGAAAATCGGTGGTTTCAAACGTTAGGGTAAATTTCTATGGATGTCCCAATAAAATTAAAAAAAATGACTTTCACCAATTTTGTTGTAAAATACTTGAATTTTGTTGCTTTAATAAATACAATAATGATGAAATAGGCAACTTTCTTTCAGTTCTCAAATGCTTCCTCCCACCCACTATCATAATCCCAATTCTATCGGACAATCTAGCTAGACCAGAAATTGTACATTGGATCCAAAAACATGGGAAATTTAGGATAGATGATCCCTTCAGTACCATTGGTTCGAGTGGTGATACCGGGATGGAGGAGTGGAAGGGGGAATGGATTTCAGGGATCTGCATATAGCTCCTCTGTGGGTATGGGCAAAGGGAAAGTGAGTGAAGGGACACATCAGGCATTGTACGACATGAAAAAGTAATAACAATTGGAGATTATTAAGGGTTCATGGGGGAGGGGGAGTAGAGAGGGAGGGGAAACATTGGGAGCTGGTACTGGGGGCCTGAGTGATGGGAGCATGTCTTGAGAGTGATGATGGCAACAAGTGTGCAAATGTGGTCTGCAAACAATTGATGTATGTATTAATTGTGATGGGAGTTGTATGGTCCCCCAATAAAATGATTTTTTTTAAAAAAGGGAGGGGGGAAGAGGACTCAAGTAGAAAATATTTGGAAATGAAGATGGAAATGAATATTCCTGCAAATATGATACAAATGATGCATAGAATGTTATAAGAGCTATAAGAGCCTCTAATAAAATGATTGGATAAATAAATAAATATTACAATTATAAATGAACAGGTGAGTAATATAAAAACAATTTTATACAGCAGACTAGAAAAAGGAAACATAATTTATGTAAATTAAATCTTTTTCTTTTTGGTAAATATTAATCTGGTAGACATAATTCTGCCTTTTGTAATGAGCATCATTGAAAAACTTACCCTATGGATTGCCCCATTGTTTGTGTAAACAGTGTAGAACCATGTAAGCATTCCTTCTAAAAGTGAACAATTCATATATTGCAGTCTGAATATAACTGTAAACTTTTCTTGGTAAGATTTAAAGTTCAATAGTATTGACTAAATTAATATCAATACAATTACCTTATGTTTTGGGGAAATGAAAGGAGAATGTTGTTCCTAAAATGAAAAAGAAAATTATATAAGCCATAGGTACGATAAGTAGATAGTGTAAAGAAAAGGGATCTATTATGCATGTTTGAAGGTTTGAGCTCTCAGTTCGGAAAGGATGGTCACTGCGCATACTCAAAGGTTCAGGCACCCAGCCAGAAATGCTGCAGCTGTATTGGCTCACCTAGGCCAGGTGAGTTCAATTCAGCCAATGGGGTTGACGAGAGTCAGCCATGCCTCCCCGCCAAAAGACTGAAAAGCAAGAGCCAGGAGCTGATGGGGTCTTTCTGGCTCCAGCGGCTTTACAGCAGGCAGACCCAGGTGAGAGAGCTCGTGGGTGTCTGTGCAAACCTGCAACTTCTTTTAACCTTCATAAAACTCGTTTGGATCGCAAACCAGGCTTCGACTTGAATTCTTTCTCGCCTGGAGTCAGGGACCGAGGTAGGTATTTCCTTTCGCAAAATCTTACAGATATAGCAATGCATTTGGGGTTTGCACTTAATTCTAGGCCCAGTCTAAGAACAGTTATGACATGACGCTACTTGATACTCTGCCTCATAAAGAAATCAGTCAAGCTATTGGTGTTGTGTTATAAAGAAACCAGATGATGTCTATTCTAATAAGAATAGCGCCTTGGATCTTAAAGGCTTATAACAAGTATCCATCTAAGTGAAGCATGAACTAAGTCCACAGAGAATAAGGCCACCAGTCTGTGTGATCCAAGGATTGCAAATAATAAAATTCAAATCTGAGGAGGAAACAGTAGTGAAGTTTAAAGTCTAATCATTTGATTCCCAGAACACTATGAATGGCAGTGGAAGCTTACTTAGCAGGGTTCCCACGGGAATTCAGCCACTGGCAAATCTTCTCTGACCATAGCCTGGCTGTGACGAGCCTTGCTGTTAGACAATGTCCTCTGATTATAATGTTGATGACAGCAGATGTAGTTAGGTTAACATCTAGCACTTAATCATTTGATCTAGTTAAAAGTTTTTAATATTTTCTGCTCTCTTTTTACCTGAGGTTTTTCTCTGCTTTATTTTGTCCTTTTTTGTGTTTGCACAATTTTTGTGTATGCAGTCTACAACAGATAAATCTAGAGAGAGAGCAATTGGGTTTAAAATTCCTTTGATATGGCTCCCCAAACTATAATTCCAAAGGTACTTTAAAAATAGAGGTTAATTTTTTTAAAGACTAGACATTAGAATGTAATCAGTGTTGTTTTCAACTGTTTTAGAAATTGGCCCTGTATGAGAAAATATTTTGCTTGTTGGGTATGTCTTGTATCCTGCGTCACTATCATGGGGACCATTTGAGTGTTAGAGCTATGCTCTCTACTTACCAAGCTGGATAAGTTCAGATCAAAAGAGAGTGTGCAATGTGCGCTCAATAGCTTCCTCAGAATTCTAAACAAAGAAAAGGAATCCAATCTAGAACCCTAATGCATAAGACTTCTGTGAGAAAGAATAGGGCAGAGGCTTTAGTCATTATTTCATCATCATGGAGTGCTGAGCTGCCTATTAGATGCCTTCACATGTCTTGAACTTCATAGCAATCTCTGAGGTAAGCATCCCTATTCTAAAGTCTTGACAGTTTAGGTAATATTTGTAAGGCTTAAAAGCCTAGATTTTAAAGTAGAAGTTTGCAAAACATTTTGTAAAGGTTGACATAGTAAACAACATTTTATGCTTTATAGGCAACATGGTTTCTATTTCAGTGTGAAAGCAACCACAGACAATAACTTTTTATCAAAAAAGTTATATATCAAAAGTTTTGATAAAACAGGTGACGAATGCCCAGCCCTGTGCTGATCCTCTGCTTTAATACCTGAAGGAATGGGAGAAGGAAAGCAAGGGTTTCAGAAAGCCTTACTTTGAGATTCCACAATAAGGAATTCAATTTTGTAATTGAATAGCACACAAACAAATTTGTCCTACTAAACTTGGGTAAAAGCATTCCATAAATATTGCTTTGAGATATTTAAGAAGCAAAATATATGTTCTATGATTTTAGACAATGTAATTATGACCACTTTCCAACCCATCTTCCTCAAAACCCTGGATCAGTTACTGAGTGCAACATGTGTTCTGCTGTTCGTAAAGCATCAGCCAACTGTACAACTATTATGAAAAAATACTTCTTGTTTACCTACTAAATTAGTGGACTCCTTGTCAAATACTGCTTGGCAACAAAATCTTATCACCGTTTTAATGAAAAATGAACAAAGAAATAAGCTAAAAAGTTTATTGTAATAGATAATTTGACATCAACATGAAGATAAATAAAAGTGTAGAGGTGGTATACAACCTATCAATCAGGTCATAGCCTAACAGTGCCTCCCAGGGAATCTCTCTCCATTTCCCTCTTCTGCCTCACCTTCAAGCTTGCTGGCAATCTGGAGAGTTCCCTGAGCTTTGTACTCCCCATTGATAAGTGAGCATCAGGTATTAGCATCATTGCCGATAACTGCATGAATTTAAGAGTGATTTAATGACTAGAATCGAAATTATGTACTTGAGTTGGATTGGGTTGGGAAGTATATGATATATAATTACTTCTTGATATAAAGCTTTTTCTGACACACAAATGATTGTCACTGTATTTATTTCTCTGGTCAAGCAGGCCTAACTGAATTACTTGGGGGCATTGGGAGGAGGGATATTGGTCAGAATTAGGGAGTGAACAATTAGTGTGAGAATAAAATGTTCTGATTTGCTTCAGCAAATGTGGGTTGTAATGATTATTGCATAGTTTTTCTTTAATAGTTTTATTAAATTATAATTCACCTGTCATATACTTCAATAGTTCAGTCATATTAAAAGCATGGTATAATCACCACTATAATCAGTCCTATAGCATTTTATTTCTTCTTATATTCATTATTAGCTCCCTTTTCCCCTCACCCTCCCTTCCATCTCCTTAATAAGCCATTACACCAGTTACTGTCTCTATAGATTGATGACTGCATAATTCTTAATATGATTTAAAAATACGATATGCAAACTTTACATGCTAATCAACTTTAAAAAGAAAAGAATATAGAATAATAGCCAACCTACCATTAGCAAGCATACTCTTAACTTTGCTTTATAGTCAATGATTACAAAAAATCTACAAGTTCACCCACAGTTCCTTACTTGCATTTCAATTCTCCATCCTCCGCATTCTCTCTATGACCCAATCCTTTGTATTTGTCTTTTAAATTAGAGTAGAAAATAAATCATCACTTTTGTAGGATGTAGGTTCTCTGTCATTATTTTTACTTCTCATCATCCCTACAGTCTTAGTTTATGTTTTTTCATTAATAGTCCTTTGAAACTATACTCTTTAAAATAATATAAACTTTTATTTCATTCCACCATCATGTGCATATTAAGCATGTAACTAAGTCAAATGCTTAAAAATATGTGTATGCTCATACACAACCTTGACATCCTGATTTTAAACCAGGTCACATACCCTTGTACTATTCAAATTACTGCCTCTTTGTCCAAGTACAGGTTCTGTCTGCACGGGAACAATTACTGCATATACTCAAGAATAAGCAGACCCAAATATCAGCCAGGGCACCTAATTTTACTATAAAAACTGCATTTAAAAGGTGTTGAAAAACTCAGCTTATACATGAGTATATATAGTGTGTTGAAATTTCCATTCTTCTCAATGCTATAAAATGTTTTTTATGATACATATAGTCTAATGCATGTTATATTAATAGAATGCAAGCAAACATTTACGGTATCATTTGCTTTTAAACAAGATTCCATTGTGTCAGGATGGTAGCCTTCAATCTAACTTCTCTTCTGAATACAATTTGAATTTCCGGCAGCTCTGTCAATGTGCTCCTGCAACATTGGTGGAAGATCTTCAGCAAAAGTTTACTGACGTGATAATAATGGGTTCATTTGATAATTTCTGCATTCCTTGGATCATGTTTTCTTGAAATTAGTATAAATATGAACATCTCCCCATTTAGTTGGCCAGGGAGTTGCTTCAAAAATTTCTTGACAAAGACAGCTGAGTCTTTCAAGTGTTTTATGCTAGTGCCTTCAGTTTAGATTTCTTCCTGCCATAACATTTTTTAAAACACTTTTCTTTGTTGTGAATTAAGTGGGGATTTGCAATACAGATTCTCTCTCTCTCTCTCTCTCTCTCTCTCTCTCTCTCTCTCTCTCTCTCTTCCTGAAACCATTTTTAAGACATAATCCAGACATCATACTCATAAAAAGTTCAGTCATATCAAGCAGTGTTGTACAATTTCTACCACAGAACCACAGTTTCAAAATATTTTTTCTTTTCTTCCTTCACTATTTTTTCACCCCTGACCCCTATTTCTTCTGACTTTATCCTCCAGGATATAGCATTGAGAAGAATGGAAATTTCAAGAAGCTACATGGAGCCACACAGATGGCAGCCAGAATCCTGGAGATACATCCCCTGCCACTGAATCAACAACACCCACCGGGCTGTGAAATGCCTGAATGATGCAAATGCATCATTGCATGTGACTGTGTCAGTCTGCAGTGATTATGGGTATCAAATTTATGGGATAACATCAGACTTATAGGCCTGCTCTGGACTGAGATGGGATGTTTTCAGAATCTACAATTACTCTTTAGTATAAAACTCTTTCTTACACAAATGAGTGTTACTGGATTTGTTTCTCCTGTCAACCTGGATAACCCCTCTACCTTTCCCTTCACCTGAGCTAATTAATGCATATCGGTTTTGTCTTCCTTCCTTTCTTCACTTCCTTTGGTAATCAGAAAACTCTGTTTCCTTTTCAAGAAAAACTTGGTCTTAAATTTTTATTAAAGCACTGGTCTTACATAAACATAAAATTTGTCCTTTTGTGACTGATGAAGTTCATTCAGTAAGCAATTCTCCAAATCCATCCATGCCATGAGGTGCTTGTGATTTCATCTTTTTTCTTTTTTGTTTTGTAAATGCTTAGCATTCCACTCTATGTCTGCACCAAAGATTCTTTAATGACTCTACTGATAGCATTTTAGGAGGATTCTCTCAGCTTTTGATTATAAGGAGTCTCGCAGTGTCAGTTCAGTTTTATAGCTCTTATTTCTTTGAGGGATAAACGTTGCAAAGATATATTGAATATAAAAGTCATATAGAATATCTGGGGCTGAGCCCCGGTGGAGTAGTGGTTGTGCGCGGGACTGCGGCCCACTGGGACAGAGGTTCAATTCCAGCAGTGGGGCTGGCCCTCCTACTCCCACCACCGGAGAGCAGTGATGCCCCCCCCCCCCAAAAAAAAAAAAGAATATCTGTATGACCTCCTTTCTGGGGTGCAGACAATGTGGGGGTGGATGAGGTGACACATTGTACAGTGTACGATATGATGAGGTAATAACAATTTGTAAATTATTAGGGGTTAGTGGGGAGGAGAGGGGATGGGAGGAGGGGAATTATGAAGAGCTGGAATTAAAAAATAAAAGAACTAGAGGAAAGGGGGAAAGAGAAGCTTATGCCAGAGGCTCAAGTGGAAAATGTTTGGAAGTGAGTGTGGCAATATGTGTACAAGTGTGCTTAATATGAATGATGTTTTGAAAGTTATAAGAGCTGTAAGAGCCCCAATAAAATCTGTATTAAAAAAGTATCTATTTCCATTTATTTTGAGGTAGCACCTCAATAGCTGCACATTTTTCAGTCCCATAGCAGTGTGTGAAGATTCCACTCTCTCCACACACTGTCCAGCATTTGTTTTCCTGTCTTTAAACTTTATTGTCAATGCCAGTGTAAAGCATTGTTTTGATCTGCATCTCTCAGATGCTGAGTTATCGTTAGCATTTCTTCATGTTTATCAACATTTGGATGTCCTCTTTGTTCTTTATACTTCTGGTATTTATATTTAGGTCTTTAATATATCCTGTGTTACTTTTAGTGTTTGTAAATGTTTGGATGCTCTTTCATTCATATGCAGATGGATATCTAATTTTGCGAATACCCTTTGTTAAAGAGACTGCTTCTTCCCTTTTTAATGTTTCTAGCCCTTTGTCAAAGATGAGTTGTGTTTCGGTGGTTAACTTTATTCTGTGTTCTTTATTCTGTTTCAGTTGCCTATATACCTATTGCTGTGCCAGACTGAAGCAAGACGTCTCTAACTTTTTCCTTTCTCTTAAGTAGGGCAATTTTCCTATCCATTAATATGGGAGTTTATCTCAGGCACCCAAGTGGAAGGAGGATGATTCAAGAATGATGATGGCAACAAATGTGCAAATGGGGACTGCATACAATTGATGTATGTATTGATCCAGATACGAGTTGGATGAGCCCCCAATAAAATGATTTAAAAAAAAAGAACAAAGGTTTTTTTTAAGGTTTCTTAAGGAAGACAATAGTCGATGTAAGACACGAAAAAATTATAAATTTTCATGATGAGAAATGGAGAGGAAAGGGAAAAAGTGACCTCATGCCAAGGGCATGAGTAGAAAGAAAAAGTTTTGAAAAGTTTTGAAAATTTACAAATGTGCAAATGTGCTTGATATACTGCACAGATAAATGCATTCTTATAAAAACTTTACAAGGCCCCAATTAAATGTTTCAATAAGCCAAATGAGTAGATAAAATTACTTTCCTTCTATTACTGTTTTGATCTAGAATGGGTGTTGGGTTTAATCAAATGTTTTTTATGTATCATTTGATATGATCATGCAGCTTTGTACTTTTTATGTTTTACCTTTATTTTATTTTTAAAATCATTTTATTGGTGGCTCATACAACTCTTAGCACAATCCATACATACACCTATTTTACCCAAAACATATTTGTAGCTTTGATGTCATCATCATTCTCAAAACATTTTCTTTCCACTTAAGCACTTGGTATTGGCTCCTCCTCTGTCCACTCCCTCCCACTGCCTCCTGCCTCATGGACACTTGATAATTTATAAACTATTGTAATTTTGTCTTATCGATTGCCATCCAATGTCTCCCTTCACCCACTTCTCTATGGTCAAAATCCTGGTAGAGGTTATATGTAGATCCTTATCATTGGTTCTCCATTTCTCATCCACTTTCCCTCCATCCTCCCAGAGTCGCCACTCTCCCCACTGGTGCTAAAGGGATCATCTATCCTGCATGCCTCATGTTTCTGGTTCATATCTGTGCTAGTGTACATCCTCTGTTCTCACCAGATTTTTAAGGTAGAATTCACATCATGATAGTGGGGTATTTCATTTTAGAAATAGAGGAAAGTTGCATATTTCATCATTGCTACACTGTGCCCTGACTGGCTTATCTCCTCCCCAAGACCCTTCTGTAAGGGGATGTCTCTTCCCCTGCCAATAGACCTTGTGTCCTTAATCTACTCCCCCTCATTTATAATGATATAATTTTTAGTTCTTTGATGCCTGATACCTGATCACTTTGACATCTCATGGTACATTTACTCGTGGTATGCTTCTTTGTTGCTTCTGAGCTATATAGCCACCTGTTTACTTTCAAACTTTTAAGATCCCTGACACTATATCTTTGATAGCCGGGCACCGTCAGCTATCTTCACCACATTTTCTTGTGCACACATTTGTCTTCAGTGATTGTATCAGGAAGGTGAGCATCAAGGAATGTCAATTTAATAGAACAAAGTGTTCTTGTATTGAGGAAGTACTTGAGTGGAGGGCCAATGTCCATCTGTTGCCTTAACACTAGCCCTATAAGAATATGAATGTGGATATATTCCCCATCATCATATATAAATATATTTACCTATCCTGATGCCTGTATTTAGACATCTATAAATTCTCTTTGCCCCCCCTGTTCTTTCCTCAATTTCCTTTTACTTTCCTCTTGTCCCACCACCATTATCATCCTTCATTTGGGTTTCAGTAACTTCTCTCTTTTACATTATTCTTTTTTATATAGATTTTATTGGGGGCTCTTAAAGCTCTTATAACATTCAATATATCATTCATATTAGGCATGCTCGTACACATGTTGCCACATTCGTTTCCAAACATTTTCTACTTGAACCCTTGACCTAAGCTCCCTTCCTCTAGTTCTTTTTTTTAAACTTTTTTTTGTTACATTATTCCTAATCCATCCATATCAGTCCTCTTATAGTCACCTTGCCACAGATTTTAGATCACTTTTTGTATCCTTGTCCCTGGAATGTTCAACACCACCTTCTGTCCCCACCTCCGCATCTTCCATTTCTCCCCAGAACCATCACTCCCAATGTTTTCTTCTCCAGACTATTCATCCAGCCTATCTTATGTAGATAGACATATAGAGATAACAATATATACCAAAAAACAAAGCATCCCAAGGTGAAGAGACAAAAGAAAACAAAATGATGACAACAACAACAAAAAAAGGTCCAGAAAAAATGATGATAGATAGATAATAACAAAAGAAAAACCTGTAAATCATTCAAATTCTAGATACTCCATGAGTATCCCCCAATTCAATCTGATGGGGTGCCATATCCTGGCCCAAAAGTATATCCTTGGCACTCACTTGTATACTCCATGTTCTGCCCCTCCTTCTGCTCTGCTGCAAGACCTTGTCTAGGTGTTTTGGGGTCAGAACAGGTGCACTCCCGACCTTGCTTCTCAAGTGTTGTCCCCACAGGGCCTTGGGTCAGCTAGGGATCCCGAAATTCATAGTGGGGCTGGCCATATCATCCTTTCTGTGCAATAGCTGTTCTGAGTGGGAAGACTATCTTCGAGGCTAGATAGGCCAGCATGCACTTCATTCTTTCTTTCTCCCCCTTCATTTGCTCTGGTGTATTCTGTTCAGACATGTCCCTCTCCACGTGCTGCAGCCTCAGTGCTGACCTCCAAAGCAAACTCCCTTGCGGGGAGGGCTGGCTGTCCATATAGTTGAGATTGAGGCTGGGTCCTCATACCACTCCACTGACTCTCTACTCCATGCCATCATGTTGCATTCCCATCCTGGATCACCAGACTTAACTTTGGTTCCTCTTTCACTGTAGAGATATAAACAATATGCTGCCCTTGGGTGGGTTTGTGTCCAATACCCCCATTACAAATTGTCACCCTCCCAACCCCTCCTAACTTGGCTACTATATGTAGCCCTGTATTTGGTCTGGCCCTTGACATTCTACTGGGTCTCAGCCCAGGAGCTTCTATACAAGTTGCTTTCCCCCCTATGCCCCTTTTATGACCCTTTTGCATTTTCTAAGCTTACCTCAACAGAATAATGCTGTACTTGTCCATTTGCACTTGACTTACTTTACTTAGCATAATTTCCTCCAATTCTTTCCATGCAGTGATATGTTTCATGCGTTCATCACTAATTTTCAGTGATGTATAGTACTCCATAGTTTATATATACCTCAGCTTTTTAATCCATTCATCACTTGATGGAAATTGGGGTTGTTCCAACTTTTTAATTGTGAACTATGCTGCTATGAATATTGGAGTACAGATGTCTTTCCACGTTTTGGTTCTTGCCTCTTCTGGGTGTATGCCCAGTGGGGGGATTGCTGGATCACATGACAGCTCAATTTCCATCTGTGTTAGATATCATCAAATTGATTTCCATAGTGTCTACCAGCAGTGAAAGTTCCTGTCTCCCCATAGGCCCTCCAACACTTATGCTTCCTGATTTTTTTGAATTGGGCTATCTTTGAGGGTTTTAGGTGGTATCTCATTGTTTTAATATTCATTTATCTTATGGCTAGTGATCAGGAACTTTATTCTCACATTTTTATTGGCAATTCATATTTCTGCCTCTTTGAAACTTATATTCAGGTCCTTGGCCAACCTCTGTAGTGAGCAGTTAGTTTTTGGTGTGTTTTTTTTTCTTTTTTTTGGAAACTATCAGGGTATTATAGATTTTTGTAGTAAGACCTTTTTCTGATGTGTCATTGCTAAAGATGTTTTCCCAGTCCATGGTCACTCATAACACTCTTGGTGAATTATTTTGATGTGTTTGTATCCTTCACTATTTCTGATAACCTATGCATTCCTGTGCCAAAGTTCTCAGTTTGATGGCTCCCTCATTGATGGCTCTAATAGTTTGGGGTTTTACCTTGAGGTCTGTGATCCACCTTGAGTGTATTTTTGTGAGATAAGGGTCTTGCTTCATTTTTCTGTGGAGATATATTCATTTTTTCCAGCCCACTTGTTGAAGAGGGCATGTGTTTCCCATTTGATATTTTGGGGTCCTTATCAAAGATCAATTGTCTGTATACTGATTCTTTTATTTCTGGGGTTTCAGTACTTTTCTATTGGTTTGAGCATATAGCATTATAGCAATACCATGCAATTTTGACCACTGTGGCTATATAAATGTGTTAAAGTCAGGCAAAGCAAACCCTTCAACTGTGTCCTTCTTCTTAAGCAGTTCTCTGCTAATCCTGGGTTTCTTCTCACTCCATATGAAGTCGGTAATCATTTTTTCCATTTCTTTGAAGAAAGATGAGTGCAATTGTATCAGAATTGCATTAAACTTATATAGTGCTTTGGATAGAACTGACACCTGTACTATATTGATTCTTCCAATCCATGAGCATAGGATAATCTTCCATTTGTTGAGCTCGCTCTTGGTTTCTTATAATAGTTCTCTATTTTTCCTCACTTAGATCTTTTTTTCTTTTAGTCATATATATCGCTACATATTTTCATTTGTGGTTGGCTCTTGTGAAAGTTACCACCTTTAAAATCCCCTCCCCTCTTCTGTAGACTTATCTGATGTGTATAGTAGTTTGACAGACTTCTTTTTGTTGATTTTGTATTCTGCCACTCTGTCTATTGCTTTCCATACTCCCCTGTGAAGCTTTTGGGATTTTCCATGTATGAAATCATATCATCTTCAAATAGTGATAGTTTCACCTCTTCCTTCCCCAGGCAAATACCTTTTCTCTGCCTTATGCAGTGTCCGGAGCCATCCAGCGGACATGCTTGACCTGGATACAGGCTGGATATGCCTGAACTCTATTGCAGTTTGTTGCCTGAGGTGTGTAGTTACCTTTTTAACTGTTAACAGCCCTGCCTTTTGAAGCTTGATTGCAGATTTGTTGACCTTCACTTGTCAGTAACTATATGCTAATTGCCCAAGCTTGCCTGCCCTATAAAACCGGTCTACTTCTCCCAAATAAACGAGACTTGATCAGAATCCTGTCTTGTCTCCATTTCTCGCGTCTCCTGTCCCCCCAATTCCCGCTCCTCCTTCCAGGAATTGCGAATTACGGACCCGCAGGCCGGGACACTTGGCGCCTAAACTGTGAGGCCTGGACACGGAGGACCCAGTGAGGAAAAGAGCTTGAGGAAGCTAGCTAGCGACTTTGGAAATCGGTAACAGAGCCACTGCGGGAGCCTGCTGCAATTTCGGCTTTAAGGTAAGAGGGTAGAGCACTTAATAATGGGGCAGGAATCAAGTTCATATGAGGAAAATATGGTACCGGAATTAAGTTTGCATGAGGAATATATGGTACAGTTAACTGAAGTTTTAAAGACGCGAGGAGTAAAGGTTAAGAAAAAGAATTTGTTTAAGTTTTTTGATTTTATTAAAAATTTATGTCCTTGGTTCCCTGTAGAAGGGACGATTGATATTAGGACCTGGAAAAGAGTAGGGAACGCCTTCAACAATCATTACGAGATTTTTGGAGCCAAGCTGATTCCTGTTACTGCTTTCAATTATTGGGGTTTGATAAGAGATTTAATTGTTATTCAAGAGGATAACCCAAAAATTAGAACTGTAATTTCCCAAGTGGAGGAAATTTTAAAATCCAGTAGTAAGCCGCCCTCTCGTTGTGAAACTTCTGGTTCTGATGAAGACTTGAAGTTTGATCTTATCTTGTTACACGATGAGGAGCATAAGTTGCCTACTAGGGAAGAAAAATTACCTTTAAAGTCACATTATTTTGAAAAACCTTTTGGCTATAAAGAACAAGTCCATAATTTGACTGATCCTGGAGATTTT
>PVJH01006249.1:0-58197 GCA_004026705.1 Nesogale talazaci
GAATTCAAATTTAATATTGAATTTAATGAATCAGGCTTACAATGTTTTTTTTTCCTCCCTGGGTAAAGTTATGTTTATTTTGTAGAAATGGAGTGAGTGCAACTTAAAGAGGAAAAAATTAGGAACATAATAATAATGGATACATTTTTGAACTCTAAAAATCCTTTCAAACTAAGATGTGGTATTGGCTAGTTTATTTTACATTATTCTGAAAATGACATGCCAGCTAATTTTTCCAAAATTATACCAGGCCCATGTCTTTAATTCACCTTCATTGCTACTTCTGGATAACGATTTGAGTCTGGTGTATTAGATGTAATTGTGTTTTAAAATTAGTTTGCTGGATAGTCTTGAAACCAGTCCTTTATAATTTGGTTGAGTTCTCTCATCCAAGAGAATGCCAGTGTGCTGGGTTAGTGCTGTTTTACTGTTTTTGTTCTGCAGCTCTCAATAAGAGGGCTGTATACAAGATGCCTACCCACCACGCCTGACAGAGCAGCATCTGAATTTACCACGATATCATAAAAACAAACTGCAAAAGATCGATTTTAACCCCATAACGTTACTTTGCTCTCTGTCCGTCTGTAACTATCATTGTTTGATTAATGGCATCGGAAACATTATGGACGTTCTGGATATCCCCTTTAAGGTATTGGAGATTTTCTTATATTCTTAATATTGACGACTATTTCTAGGTAGATACAGTTCACTTTTGTAAGGGCAGTGGGCAGGCTCTTGGATCATTTAATGGGAAAGGCTCTTAAACTCCTCTCTGAGCTATCATCTTTCTTTATCGGTGTTGCTCAGATTTTTCCTAAACAATTTTTTTAAAAAATCGCACCACTTATTATCCCTTTTAAACTCCCCTTAATCTTTCCCCCTTTAGTATTTAATGTCGCAGATACACTATGAATCTGCTTATAGACTGTAGCTCACTGCAGGGTAGCAGGCTATGGTAATGAATATCATCCCCACTTCTCCACCTTCTGCAAGAACCAATGTACTAGGAATGTTATACTGGATATTTACTCTCCATCACATTTTGAAATAAATGCATTTATTTACCATTTGGATACGCTTTCTCACAATCTCAATGTTCCAAGGATAATCTAGCTCCCCTCCTTCAATTAAAGTGGTTCAAATTTTTCTAGCCATGACAGTTTGATTTCATTGATTTACAACTAGCAGCATGTTGCTGAGCATTTAGGATTCATTTTAAATATGAACTTTTGTTGGTAGAATCCAGACGTCGACAAGTTTTATTGCAGAATGCAGCTCTTGACTGTAACATATAAAAATATATCCTTATTGGTGCTCATCCTTATATATTTTCATACATTTGTCTGTTCTGTACCAAGTACCGGATTCACAAAATATCTCATGCTTTGGTATTTAACACAGTGAGAGCAGAAAATATGTATATTTTTATAACCTTTTATGTTTTCCTATGTACTTCTTTTTTGAGGGGAGTGTTCTTTATTTTTTACCTGTGGATTTACTTTATTATAGAGTGTCAATTTTAAGATAAAGAAGTTGTCAAGTATTTATTTTAAGGCAAGTTTGCAGTGAATTATTTCAAACTTAACTTTGTAGATCTTTCATTCATCTGAATTTTTGAAGGACTGCTTTGCTGACTATGGAGTTCTTAGTTGACCATCCCCAACATTTACAAATGCCATTCAACTACCTTCTGCCCTCCATCATTCTTTAAGGTAAATCATCTGCTCTTGTATTGTTTTTCTCCTGCATTCCTTCAAGGTTTTTTTTGTTTGTTTTTGGAGCTTAATAATTTGACTATGATATTTCTTGTGCTGCTTCCTTTTTGTTTATTGTAGGTGAGACCTTTATGATTATTGTAAGTGACATTTCTGATATTTTTTGCATATACAGATCGTGATCACATCTGAGAAGCTTTGGGCTGTCATGTCTTCAAATATCCTGGCCTCTTTTCTCTCTGCTCTGTCTAGGGTTCTCATCTATGTAGACTGAGGTGCCTGGGGGTCCCTACGGGTCTCAGTTCATTCTTTCGGTTTGTTTGTTCTGGTCCTTCACTGGACAGTTTCTATTGAACTATGTGCAAGTTTGCAGATTATTTTCCTCCCACAACTCTTGAGTCCCTCTAATAGAGGCTTTCTTTCAGCTCTTGGATTTTTGAACCCCAGAATTTTCATGGGCTTCTTTTTGAATATTCCCCTTTATTGATATTCTGTATGGAAGCCCTGTTGTCATTATACTTTCCTCTTTCTCCCTAAACTTGGCATCATTTCTCTCTGGGTTTATCTATAATAACTACTTTGCCATCTGTTTTTGTTTTTCTAAAATGGAATACCTGAGACGGTTTAGAGGCAAACAGTTTATCTTAACACTTGTCTCCTTTGCTCTGAGTATCAGTTACAATTTTGATATCTTTTGCTCTCTGCTGGTTGATGCTGTTCAGACCCAGTGATTTCCAGAGAACGTGCTGCAGCAACTCTCCATGATGATGACTCGCTCTGAGTTTTTTGGCTCTGGCTATTTGTTAATCTCTTGAATTTGTGCTGGGACAGATTTTGAGAGGTCTATATTTTCTGCAGGTGGCAGAGATTGTTTACTTTACATTTTAGTGTGAAATCCATTCTCCCAGAGATTACCAATGTCAGAATAACTTTGTTGGCATCTGGAGAATTATCACAGTTACCATTCACATGGAGTGAGTCAATGAGCCTCCTAATTTTTCTGATGGATCTGTATGAATGTTGGATATCACATTCAGTATCCAGCGAGTTTAAGATTCTGTCTTCCTGTTTCTCCTATACATATTTCTCCTATGCATATTTACAGCCAGGGATACACAGGCAGGAGCCCCCTCCCTGCCCTCTTCTAACTCATTTGCCACCTGAGTTATATGCATTCTTTCAGATATGAGGGAGTTTTTTTGAGTCCACTGTGGTTAGCTCATATCCTGAATTTGCCTGTGATACTTCTGACTCCATTGTTATCTTTCCCTGCTCCAAACAGGATCACAATGGAAAAGTAACTTGGTGGTTTTTCCCACTCAGTTACCAGAAACCCTGCGACAATTCCAGGCACGGCCTTGTCAGATAGCTTTTTCCCCTCTTCATTTCACATCGAATCAAGTCAGCTCCAAATGGCAGTTGAAAAGACCAAACCAAAGTCACTACCATTGAGTCGATTCTGACTCATGACAACCCTACACGTCGAGCTAAGTAGCCCTGTGCATCTCCAGGGCTTCCACTCTTTAAGGAAGTAGAGAGCCGCATCTTGACCCTGGGGGCTCCAGGTGCCTCTGAGCTGCTAACCACGAAGCCCAGTGTAACTGGTATATCACCAGGGCCCCTCAACTGCTGGTTTTCCACCGATTTCCCCCCATTCTCATCCAAGTTCAGTGGATGTATATATTTTTCATAATTGCATGTTTCTCAAAGTGTTGTTTGCCTTTCACTGATCACGTCAGTTTTGAGGGGCTTGTTTTGAGTTTATCTGGTCTTGTTTGTTGATCCCATGGGAAGGTCTACTTCTTGAAGGTCTTCCTCTTTTTCTGTCTCTCGACTTAACCAAACATGTCTCTCCTGACCACATGTCCAAAGTGTGGCAGATGAAGTCTTCCCATCCTTACTTCACAGGATCATTCTGCTGTATATCATCCAAGACAGATATGTTTGCTTTTTTAGCTGTTGGAACCAATTCAAGGGCCTCTAACAACAAATCTTGTTTTTATTGGAGTGAGGATGTGCTGAACTCCTTTCTCTGCCTGTTTAGAACTCTGGCCTCCAACCTTTGTACTTTTCTGTGTACTTTGTGCCCCCTTGTGTTTATGTGTGTAGTAAATATATATAACAACCTTTGCATTGTACTGTGTACTTTGTGTTCCCCTTTGTGTATGTGTGTAGTAAATATGTGCATATGTAAGAAAACAGCTGACAAGTGTTCTCACTAAATCTAATATATATTTTGTCAAGTGAGCAGGTGTTGCCTTTCCTCTTCTTATTAATATACTTGAAATCATTCATTTTATTTATAGTTTTTGATACCATAAACTATGCACGAGACTTCATCGAAATGACTTTTCTCATCCTTACTTCCTGCATTTGTAACTTGGAAGATTATACTAGATCAGGGGTTAAAAGGCTATAAAATTAGCATTATTTTCAGCTGTAGTTGATTTTACTTCGGCAAAAAATAAGTTAACCTTTAATTCCCTTTTATTAGCTCAATAAAATCCAAAGGAAAAGACATTACTGCCATTGAGCTGGCATATCAGACAGAATAAAACTGTGTCCTTGGGTTTTTGAAATTTTAAATCAGTAGAGAAGCACACTGACATTCAAACCACTGGACTTGTGTTTAGCAGGTCATTACAGAACCCAGCTAGGGCTTCTTATCAATAAGATAGATAATGCCAATTCAAAGATGTATTATTAATGAAATATTACTTTGATAGACACCTTTATGAGGACCTTCTCTTGTTCAAAATCTTGAAAGAAAAACTCCAAGTTCTGTTAATATCCCAATAGAAAATAAAACCTTGAAACTGAGGTTGACCTTTAAGGCCTCATAATTTGGCACTTCTTGCAAAGGAGAGATGAAAATGCAACTTTTGTTGATATTTTTACATTGTGCCAACTTTTATCCCCCATTATAAATCATTTTCCTGCACAAGGCCTTGTTCATAACATTGGATTTCATGCTTCTGTTTTTCCATAAATCTAATTTAATTGACACACTTATCATTTTTATCATCCTTCTGTGAAAATATTGCATCAGCCTAACTTCATGTAACATTAAGTTTTCTTATTTTGACTCTCTTGAGACCCATCTTTCATTCATTTCTATTTCTCTTTCATCTCTGCCTGCTTTAACATGAAGTCATTGACATTCTGCTTTGTAAGATTCTGTGGACTTTCCTTCCTTCTTATTGCACTTTTTTTTAACCTACTAATGCAATTCTTTATGCAGGAAAAGAAATGAATTTTTTGATGATTTTTATTTGAACTCAACTCCTATTTAATTCAAATCTTTTCTCAATGAGAGTTTACATAGGCATTTTCCAGAGCTGTGTCCTCAGGACTCTTTTTTTACTGTCTACATTCTTTCTTTGGAAATCTCATACAGACCATAGACCATAGTAGGTTGAAATAGCACCTGACAATCACTGGGTTGACCTCTCCACTTGACTTGATATTTTATACTGAACTCTCGACCTGACATCACATTTGGAATTCACCAAGAGGAAGAGAGCCAGAATCGAACCCTGGGTTTCCACTTCTCCCTTGCCCACAGCTGCGTTATCCACAAACCTGGAAGTCTTATTATTTATTTTGCATTTTTAATAATAGCATTATCAAGATATAATTTGGACACATCATAGAATTCATCCTTTTAAAGTTCACAATTCAGTGATTATGACTACAATTGCCAAGAACATCTTCATCATCTCTCCCCAAATGGCGTATCATTCAACCACCACCTTCCGGCATCCCTATCCTCAACAATCCTAGACAACTGGTCATTTCATTGTCATCACTGTAGAGTTGCCTTTGCTGAGCCCCACAGCTAACTGATCAAACAGCTAACTGATCAAACCTCCCTGGCTTAAACTTAAAAACAGATTCCAATGTTTTACTCCTCTCTTCACATCTATTACTGTGGCAGTCATGCACTTATGTCAATTTCAATTTCATGATTGAAATGTAGGGGTGGAGTCTAGCCTGTTAATCTGGAGATAGCCATTGAATAGCCAATGAGGCCTCCATGTGGGCATGGCTTTCTCCTGAGACTTCTAGGAAATATCCCGATATTTCCCTCATGGAGATGAGAAGCTATCTCCCCAGTTGTTGGGAGTCAGTCTCAAAGACGATGAATTATGGACAAGACAAGATGGCAGCGTCCAAGGAGCTGAAGGAGCCAGAGGAGAAGCCACATGGTCTTGCCCTGATGGAACCAGACCTCTGAAGCTGGGAAAGCCACTTGGAGATCCCAGTCAGTGCTGAGTTGCCTCTACCACCACTGGATGCTGTTGATGGACCCTGAGCCCTGGAAGCGAGGAGCCATGGGAAGACCCCTGCCAGCGCCAGGATTCTGCATCTGCTGGATTTGACTTTGTGAGTTGGAAGGAGACATTATAGACTGATATCGGGCATATGGGCTAATATCGGACTTATTACTTTGAACTGGACTAGATTGGGATGCTTTCTTAATGTCCTATTCCTCTTGTATATAAACCATATATCCACATGTGTGTCTATGAATTTGTTTCTCTAGTTTACCTGGACTAACACAACTACCAACAACCCTGGTATAAGCCACCCTCATCTCTTACCTGAGTGATTACAGTAGGCTCTAGCAGACATCCCTGCACTCCATTTTCTTGTTTATAATCTATTTTCCAAATAGAAGCCAGTGTGGTCCCAGAGAATCATAAATTAGATTACCGTGTCCCTTGGCTTAAAAATATATACGTATCTTATTTAAGTTGGAGTGAGCTCATAAATCATACCCCGTTCTTCACCACTAGAATTTTAAAGCCAACAAAGGACACAAAGGAGTCAAACGGATGGAGAACAAAGTGTCAGCTTTCTTACTAATGGAGCTCTGAGAGAACATATCATCACCTGCACCAACAAAGGACTTCCTACTGCACCCGAAGTAAATGGACAATAGGGCCAATGGAAACAGTGAATGCAGTGAGGAAGTGGGAAGAGGGCTTTTCCTTTGTGGGGTTTACAATCCACACCATGAAAACCCGATGTGTATGAATTATTGAATGGAAAGCCAATGTTCTCAGTAAACTTCCACTCAAGTCAAAGTAATGAGGCTTTGGAAAAACAAATGAACAAGGAAATAATAAATGAACAGACCCATACTGTCACAGGCAGCAAACAAGAGGCTATCAGATAGGGCTGAGGCCACAAAACTTGGCTGAGAATCCAGACCTGACCCTGCTCTCTGCAGGCAAGCTGATCTTAAAGATGAGGCTGAAAGGAAGGGCATGTGCTGTTTGTGCTGGCTTTTCCTTCCAAAATCATCAAGCAAACAAAAGTGTAAGAACAGGAGAGAAAATCAAAACCACATGCACTGCTCTCTTGGCAATTCTGACTTACCGAGTCCCCATCGAGGGAGGCTGAAGCTATAAATCATTATGGCAGCAGATAGCCTCAGCTTTCTCGTACAGAGCTGCTGGTGGGTTTGAACTGGCTAAGTAGAGGGGAGCAGTCTAATCTGATCCAATGGTGCCACTGTTGCTCCCTAAGAGGGAGTGGCTAATGGAGTAGATTTCCCTGGTTGGTGCAAATAGGCTGGTCATTTAAACCCAACCTTGGGGAAAACCCGGATAAAAAGATCACAGCCCTGAAAACCTTATGGGTTATGATTTTTCTATTCAACACCTAAGACTGCCTTGAATTGGAATCAATTCTGGAGCAACTTCTTTGGTTTTGCTTGTTTTACCCATAAGGATAGCATATTCTACAGTAACATTTCCACTTGCATCTCATTGCACTTAACAAAGCACAGACACCTTGTGGTCTGAGGCTTGAACCAGAGTCTTATTTTTCCTTACTCCCGTCTCATTCCCTGTTTGACCATCATGCTGATTTTCATTCTTTACACAGAAAATATGCTATGCCATATTCGTCCTCACAGACTTTTGTTATCAGGTCTTGAGCTCTTTTTAATTTGTGTTCAAATGTCACCTCAACCAAATGAAAAGAAATTCTTCAGGCATTTATCACCCTATTATTTTACAGCATAATCATTTTCCATGATTACATTGTTCATACATACTGTTTGCTTTCCCCTTGCTCTAGAAATCAATTTAATGGGATCAGAAATGGGAATATCACCTGTTTCTGTTTCATACTCTATTCCCTGTGCCTAACTTTGTTAGTCTAGGTAGACTAGAGAATCAAATTCATAGGCACACATATGTATATGAGAAAGTTTTATAGAAAAGGTAATTGTACATTAAGAAAGCATTCCAACTCAGTCCAGCCCAAACCCACAAGTTAATCCAAATGTACCATACCAGTCTATGAAATCTTCTTCAGACTCACAAAACACGTGCAATGACACTGAATGCAAGATGATCACAAGCCAGATGGGCAGGATGCCTCTGGATCCAGTGGCATTCTAAACATCTCAGAGTTGGCAGGGGTCTTCAAGTGGCTCCTCCAGCTTCAGAGGTCTGGTTGCATCCATGTGGCTTGTCTGGCTCAGGGCATGAGGGTAGCTCCATGTGGCTTCTCTTCAGGGATGGCTCACACAAAATAAGTCTTATCAGTAGAGAGCCTCCAAGCAAGTGTTGGCAGTGGAAGGTCTGCAAGGAAGTAAACCGAGAGAGACTGCCTTCAAGAAGACAGTGCCACATTTCCCAGAATCAGCAAGAAGAAGCCATGCCCATAAAAGAGGTCTCACTGGCTATTTCCAGATTGACCGACTAGACTCCACTCCTACAGTCTTAATCCTTAAATCGACACCAGAAGAGGTTACTGCCACACTAACATAGGTACTTCAATTGGCTCAACCAGGTCTGCCATAAAGATTTGCTCACGGAGTGAACAGATTATATTTTCTATGACTCATTCTGACATTTCAACGGCACACTGTGCGTCCAAAATTCCAATGCTAGTTAAGCACATAGATCATGTTTATAATCTACCAACTCTTGCACTATTGGCAGCATGAGGTTGATATTTCAAAATTACTAGAGTGGGAGGAGCAGAAGGAGGAAGGTAGAAGCATAGACTATCTTGCTATCTTAAGTCTGTGGAATCCCTGCCCATCAAGAGATCTCTGACACTTGTACAGTTGACAAGTGTTGGAAAATGCTGATTATCTTATTGGCAGACCTTACAGTGGTGTCAGATCATCTTGCCAGAGATGTCAATCTATAGCAGGTGGTATTCTCTATGGACTTCGAAGTTTTGCATAGTATTTGAAGTGCATGCTCCATGGAAGTACAAATGCCTTCTATAATTAAGTCTTTAGAATAGCAATTGTGTATTGAATGCATTCTATGTTCCAGCCAGGATTTAGAGAGCAGCGATATGGACATGTGTGGGGGTGGGCATGGGGGGGTGTGCTTAGAAATTTCTGCTTATGAAGTTTACTTTGTAGTTGGTATCTACAGATGATAAACAAATGATAACCACCATATGGAGAAAGAGAGAAATGTTGGGGTTACTAATCCTGTAAAGTGTCTGAGAAACTCCATTTAGGCAGTAGGAAGGGCTTCTCAAATCCAATGACACCTGTTTGGGGTGCATCAATTCCAATTCACAGTGAAGCTACAATCCAGAATAGAATGCCCTGGTCCTATTGGGTCTCCAAGGATAACAATCTTTACTGAGCATATTGCTGTATCAGTCTCCCACAGAGTGGCTTATGGATTTGAACTACAAACCATTCAATTAATAGTTTAACCACCCCAGCTCAGAGGAAGGGCTTAGATTCAAGATATAGTTTGAAAGTAGAACCAACAGATTTTTGATAGAATAGACACAATGCATGAGAGAATTAGAGGAGAAAATCATGACACTCATACTTTTGACTCGTGTTTATTAAGTACAATGTATCCTGACGATGCAGTGGATGACATGGTGAGCAGCTAACAGCAGGTTCAGCAGTTTGAAACCATCAGCCACTCAGAGAAGAAAGAGAGGCTCTTTACTCATGTAAACAGGTATAAACTAGAAACCCACAGGAAGCAGCTCAACGCTGTTCGGTAGGGTGGCTATGAATCTGAATCGACTTGATGGTGATGAGTGTGTGACTGAAAGGATGGAACTGTCAATGTTTTGCAGGAAAGGCTGGAATAGTAAGGTTTGATGGGGTTTTATGAACATTATTGTTTCACATTAAAGATGCTTATGAGAAAGAGGAAAAAAGCCAATGATATTTGAAGAAATAAAAGCTCAAAGCTTCTCAGGTATAATATCAATCTACATATGCAAAAAATAAAGAATTTAACTTACAACAAACATAAGGGAAGCTACACTAGAAATATTGTAGTCCAAGCCTCATCTTTGGGCTTTGGGACTGCTGCCAGTTTCGAACTGCTGACCTTATGGTTAGCAGCCCAATGAGTAACCAACTTTAGTTGTATAGTGTGTAGACTATTGATGTGTTTAACCTTTTGGTTGTGGAAATACATGTGGGTTGTTTTCAGTTTTTTTACTATTACCAAGCAAGTTCTCCCTTACACATTGTGCACATTTGTGTTCATTTTTGTGAGATTAAGTTTTCATGTTCAAGGTTTCAATTGCTGGGCCATATGTTCAGTGCATGCTTTGTTTTACAAGAAACTAGCAAGCGTTTTTCTAGAATGGCTATACAGTTTACAGTCTTATCTGACTGAACTGATTTCCTCACATCCTTCTCAGAATTCGGTGTTGTCACTGGTTTTTAATTTTAGCCATTCGAGGGGTGTGTAGTGAGAGCATTCTTTCATAGAGCCAGGAAATTACAAGAGAAGCTGAGAGGCTGCTGGTACCTCCTGTCTTTTCATGGGTAGCTGGAAGCTTATTGAAAATGCAGATAATATTTTAAAACATTGGGCAGCTCTTGTGACATGAACAAACAGATGGATGCATATCAGATGGCTTTGCAGACATGATGTTGAGATGAGGAGATAACCTTGATCTGGGGAGATGAAGGTCAGCAGCTGTGTTGTTCACAAAACCTGGTTAAAATACCTCTTTATACCTCTGCTTGAAAGTCTGATTCATCCGAGTGGTACACATCTGGACATGACAATCACTCAGTCTCTAGAGCAAAATATATGGTAATTAGAATCAGCCAAGCTAATAATTATTAATTTGACTTCTTGTATGTGTGTATCTATCAATTTGTTTGTCAGAGAGACAGCGTAATTCCAATGTGCCTAAAAGTTGGTCATATCGAGCATACCAATTATGGGAACAGTGCAGAACTGGGCAGTGCTTCCTGCTGGTGTTTGTGGGGCCCATGCGAGTAGGAGCTGGCTCCATAGCATGTAACCGCAGTGACGACAAATGCTAACCACGGCGACAGTGATGGTTCCATGGCAGACTGCTCACATGCCTTATAGATGCTGTCTGTCAGTAGAGACTTGTGTGTCATCATTATGCTACTGAGGTTTCAGTAGAACTTCCTGATAAGACAGACTAAACATAAACGCCTGGGGATCTAAGCTGAACCAGTTCAAGCTCTATAGATCACATGATTTAATCACAGTAATGGTACGGATTGGATGGTTTTCTTCGGTTGTGTGTAAATGCCCATGAGACATAAGCCAACTCAACAACACTGATGAACAACCAAAGCTAATAGGAGCTTATTAAAAGGTAGTGAGTCCATTGAACATGGTGTTCCAGGATGTGCATGCAGCAGGATGGCATGGAGCTGGGAGCCAGTGGAAGGGTATGAGAGCCCAGCCCCAATTCCAACTATGTAGACAGCTGCTCATCTCCCTCAAAGAATTTACTTCAGAGGACAACATAAAAGCTTGGGGGGTAGAGACATGTCTGACCAGAGCACAGGGGAGCAAATAAAGGGGGAGGAAGAAAGAGTAGAATGCATCCTGGTCCACCAATCCTTGAGGATGAGCTCCCCACTCAGAACAGCCAATGAAGAGAGAGGACCAAACGGCCAGTTCCACTATGACACAAGACATCCCTTGCTGACCCAAGGCTCTATGGGGGACAACATTAGAGACACAGTGTCGGTACTGCAGATGGTCTGACTCTACCACACAGACGACGGCACTAAGGGCATGCAGTAGGGCATCGGAGAGAGCAGAGCATGGAAGTCTTGCAGGAGTCCCAAGGAGAGACTTGGGGGCAAGGGCTGGAACCCATTGGATTTGAATGTAGGTCACTCATAAAGGTCAACAAACAGGCCTTGAATTAGTTACAGGTTTTGCTCTATTATTCTTATTTCTATTTATTTATATATTTTTTTCTGAATATGTTTCTTTTTGTAGTCATCATTTCATTTTCCTTTGTCTCTTTGTCTAGCTATGTCCTTTTTTTGTACATATTATCTTTGCAGATCTATCTAGAGAAGAGATAGGGTGCAGTGTAGCAATGATGAAGCATACAACTTTTCTCTAGCTTTTCAGTGCTTCCTCCTTCCCACTATCATGATCCAAATTCTACTTTGCAAATCTCGTTAGACCAGAAAATGTACACTGATACAGATAGGAGCCGGAAACTTAGGGATTCCAGGACAGATGATCCCTTCAGGACTAGTGGTGAGAGTGGTGATACTGAGAAGGTGGAGGGAAGACGGAGTTGAAAAGGGGAACCAATTATAAGAATCTACATATAACTTCTTCCCTGGGGTATGGACAACAGGGAATTGGGTGCAAAGAGATATCAGACAGTGGAAGATATGACAAAGTAATAATAACTTATAAATTATCAAGGGTTTATGGGGGGAGCCGGAAAGGGAGGAAAGTATGAAGAGCCTGTGTCAAGGGCTTAAATAGAAAGCTAATATTGTGAAAATGATAAGGGTAACAGATGTACAAATGTGCTTGACACACAAGGGACTTATGTATGGCTTGTGCTCAGAGTTGTATGAGCCTCCAATAAGAAAGAGGATTTTTTTAAAAAGGTATTTTTTAAAAAAAAATAAGCTTCAGGGTGAAAACAAATAAAAACTGGTAAGCAAGTAGACTTAAATTTGTATTTACATCTGTATGTTTATGAAAACCTTCTTCAGCTCTTATTTTTATTCTCAAGCTGAAAATAATGTTTTCCTTAAGCCAGTGGTTTTTATAAATAAATTACCCAGAAATGCAAAAGGCCAAGAGAGTCTTTTACAATGAAGAGGGAATTATCTTGTAGTGGAGTAAATTCGGCCTAAAAGCTGCCAATCACTCAGAGGTTGCAGTCCCTTGGGGACAGAGCAAGGCCACATTGTGGTTGTTTTGCTCAGCCTGAGGAACACTCTTGAATATGCTTGTAATAACTTGACTGAACAGATGTAGCCACTTCAGGTCATTTGAACAATGTCAACTTTGGAAGGATAACTGTAAAGTGATTGTGACTTGCTGGGACATGCTCAGTAGGGAAACCTCTATTGAGCCAAAACATCACCTGGACCCTAAAGAGAAAGAGGGGAAAATAAAAACAAACCAATAAAGAATGTCAGCCAAAAGTCATGTGATAAATATCAAGCTAAGTATTCTGAATGTGAGTAGTTCAAAATGCAGAAAGGTTTGGTTGTAGTTTTTCATACTGTAGATAATATAACATCCCAACACATGATTGATCATCCAAAACATGAGAGGTGCCCAAGAGTTTGAGCTGTTGCCTAAATGCTCACTTTCCAGCATTTGTGGATATGTGACCTTTATTCTGCACTGTTATCCCGAAGATTTCTGAAGAGCAAATGGAACTATATCTTCAATTTCAAATGGAAAGCTATCATAACCAGGAAACTGCAATGCTTAAATATGCTCATTAAAACCAAATCCAATGTTATTTAGTCCATCCCAAACCAAGGCCAACCTAGGTCAGGTCTCCAAGGTTATACATCATTATGGGAGCAGATGGCCTCATTGTTCTTTTTCAGAGAAGCTTGTGAGTTTGAACAGTGAGAAGTTTAATTCCTACCTGACACCATCACCAGGATTCCAAAACAACATCACCTACCACACACAACTCCCTGCCATTATGTCAATGTCACCTAATAGGGACTGTGTATAACAGTTTATATCAGAACTCTTTGTGGAAGTGGAAAGTCTTGCCTTTCCCCTGAGGGATTCTGTAGTGTTGGAGCTTAGAGCTTGTGGCCAGCAGCTCGCCAAGTCATCAGGGCCCCTTGCTTCTGCTAGAGGTCCCAACATCTATCTATGACCCCTCCCCTTTGGAGCTTTTGAACAAGATAAAGAAAAGTAATGTCAATCCCTATGCAGAAAATGATTGCTAGGATAAACGCTAAGTCAAGTAAGATTAAACAGTAAGCTGTTTTCATAAAACACTGATCATGAGCATATATTTGAAGGGCCAAATCCAAGAGTGTGGATTTCTGCATGGTGGTTGTTGGGAGAGAAGAGTGCTTGCTTTTCTTCAACGGGAAATCTTTCCCATGAAACAATGTCTGGTGTGTATAAGTGGATGAGATGACTGATAAGAGGCATAGAAGGGAATGGCTGTCTTTGGTGCTGTTGTTAAGTGTCTTCCAGTGAATTTCACCTACTGAGAAACCTTATATGACGTTAGAGCAGCCTTATGCTCTGTTCACTAGAGAAGCCAATCACCAGGCCATTGGGTTGTGGAATCAACAGGAGGATTCACACCTCAACCTTTTAGCTAGCCAAAGAATGCTTAACCATTGCACTATCCAGCCACCTAATCAGGGACCCTTCACAGAAAAAAAAGAATAAGTTGACTTTCCTTTAGGAGGTGGTGGGTAAATGCCATTAATTTAATCCATAGGCATCTATAGAACCAGAGGAACCACCTTTTCAAGCCATGGTTTGAGAAAGCAGTTTGTTTGAAAAGACCAACACAGTTGAGAGAGGTATAATCCTAGAGAAGAGAGAACTTCTTCTGGAAGGCTGGAATTCTTGGCATGTATAATGAAATTGACCTATAACCTACCCAAAGAATCTGGATGGATGATAAAATTTTTCCTCTGTCAGTTTCATGGAATATCAGGGAAAGCAAGTATAAAGAACAGTTGGCGGAAGATAGGGAAGGTGCCTTGTAGTTGTGAAGAAGTTTGCAAATAACCTCTAAGGGTTATTTCAATAAATGTCTTGATGTTATTTCAAAACTTGTGCAAACTATTCTAGAAATAGCCTTGTAATATTTTTCTTCAATAATGATCTTATTTCAGTTCCAGATTTGTGGTGTGGCGATTGGAAGGTACTATTCTGATAGCAAACAAACAAACAAACAAACATGTTGCTCTTGGCAGGCAGAAATGCATTTACATGTTTCTTATAAACCTGAACAAACTCCTTACTAAGGTCAGGTCACGGATTTTTCACAAACATAGCATCCAAAACCAAAATCGCTGCCTTCCAGTCAATGCCAAGTCAGAGCAACGTCCCTGTGAATTTCTGACAATGGAACTGTTTGTGGGAGTAGAAATTCAGTCTTTCTCACAAGTAGCCACTGGTGGTTTCAAACTGCCAACCATGTGGATCACAGTCGAACACATAATTCATACAAAATGAAAAAAAGAAACAGAATAAATGTGAGCTTAGTGTAATTTCATTAGCTAGTCCTAGTATCCTCATGTTTGTACATTGGCTCCAGGGAATTCATGATAGAATTACAGTCACTTGACAAATGATGGGCTATGAGACATGATTAAAGAGATACTGGCAAAGAAGGAATCAGAAAGCTCTGCTTCTATAGATTGATTTTTTTCTCCTTTATTTTAAATTGCCAAAGCAGTTTAAAAATATTGCAGTGTGCAATGAATGTATGTATCTCTGTGGAATGTAAACAGATTTATTCACCGACAAGAGAGAAATTTGGATCAGATTTATTTATTTCTGAGTCATAAAGAACTGACAGAAATGACCCTGAAATATACAAATATGGCTACATTTAGAAATCCTACAAACCAGAAAACTCCTCCTCCAAATATGTCAAGTTTAATTTTCTGCTCTGTGGAGCACAGCGAGTAGGCTCGCAAAGCCCAGTGACATTTTCCAGTGTGACTTGCCAACCACTAGAAGCCTGTGGCAGTGTTTAAACCACCAGTGAATGAGCAAACAATAGGGTGAAGCGACGATTATGCAACACTTTGTTAATATCCCTTCCTTTAGTGCTTACATCACTGTGAGGATCATAAAGACACAATCTGTGAGTATCTAGGAAGATAGTGCTTTGTTATAAATATGCACAAACTTGGAAATTATGCTTTTCTGAAGATGACTCTGGCTATCAGATCCACCTTTTGCTACACTTCTGCAAAAGTGGACCATATTTGAGTGTTCATATGTGTTGGGGCTATAATTTCAGTGGTCATTATTTCTGCTGAGTGGCCTATATTAGCTCAAAATTCTCTCAGAGAGTATTAATTAGTAAGATGATATCATGCTGCTACTTGTGCTTCAATAAGACTTTGGTAATTAGATCAAATCTGCAAATGGAAGCATTGGTAGTAGCAACAGACAGAATTAAACTCAGAGGATCTGAGAAAGTTTATTCAATTATAGATAAAAACAAAAGGTATGGAGCTGAGCCCCAGTGGTGTAAGTGGTTGAGTGCAGGACTCCAGCCCGCGGGCTTGGCGGTTCAAATCCAGCGGCAGCTCTCAGCAGCAGCACTGGGTAGAGCCCATGACCACCAGAGGCAGTGATGCCCCCCCAAAAAAAGTATGATGCCCCCCAACCCCCCCAAACAAGAAACAAAAACAAAAGGTAAAAGAGTACCTAGAGCATAATAGACAACAATGTAGTATGTATGTTATGAAATTCTATTTTGATTTCAGGAGAAATGGGATTATTCTAATGACCCTGTCATAGTGCCTAGATTTTGTCCCCAGAATGGTAAATTATATTACATTTGTATACAGTAAGATATCATTTACCTGAGAATATTAATGAACAGACATGTGAAAAAGTTCCATAATAGCTGGATCATATCCCAGGTTCTAAATTTCTTTTGATTTTACAATGGAATGTATTCTGTATTTCCCAGACTTTCTTTAAAAGATCTTGATCATAGTTTCACCTTCTCTTGTTACCATGAGGATGGTATGATTATGGAATTTGGCACAACAGTATGTTGATATCCAACCATGTTTAAGACACTGTGTTATAGGTCCAGTTGGTAGTATGGAATATAGTAGATATCCCCAAACATCTCATACTCTGCTAGAGGAAATCGATCCTTGTTTGATATGCCAATTATGGATAATGATAGAATTTTATCTCTTACTCAATAGATTATGAAATCCTGAAGGATAACAGTAAACTATTCAGATACTTTCCAGTGAGACAACTTTTGCAAGGGAAAATTTCTTGATGGCTGCAGTTTAAGAGACTTCTAATTCATTGATATTGACATTTAAAGTGGGTGTGGCTATTAGGAGACTTTGAGTTGGTCCCCATCCAAAGTGACCCGATAGACAAAAAACATAACACGGTGCAGTATAGCACCACCCTCATACTATATGTGAGACATTGCTGCAGCCAGGCTATCAATCTATCTTTTTAAGAGTTTTCTTCAGAGTGTTCTTCTTTTTCTCCCTTTGGTTGCTGATCGCATACTTAATCAAGTATGATGTCCTTTTCTACCTGTCAAAAATAAATAAAATGAAGTCTTTGCATTTTCATTTCTGAAGAGTATTCTGACTGAACGTCTTCCAAGTGAGACAGGCTGGTTCTCCTGGCACCCGATGGGACTGTCTCCACGAGCAGTACCGATCAAGGGCACTCTTTCTTTTTCAGCCTTTCTTGCTCACTGCTGAACTTCCTGAAGCAGAGGAGGCAATGGACAAGATCACTGCTGGGTTCAGGCACATGCTAGTCCTCAAAGCAACATCCTCGCTGATCAACATATTAAAGAGATCTTTTGAAGCTCATTTGTCAAATGCAATAGTTCATTCAATTCATGACTGCTGCCTCCATGAATATTGATTGTGAATACAAGCAAAACAAAATCCTTAACCTCCTCAATCTTTTCTCCATTCATCATGATTTTGTATTTGTTTGTTCCAGTTCTGAGGATTTGGGTTTTCATTCCATTGAGTTACAATCCATACTGAAGGATGTTGCATTCTTCACATACTGTCTGCTCGGCTGCCTACAGATCGAGAAAGGATGATGAGAGGGTACAACCATGACACACACATTTCCTGATGTAAACTCGGTCTTCCTGTAGTCTGATCCTAGACACCCTTTTGGTAGATGCACAAGTTGCACATAAGCATAGTGAGGTGATTAGGAATCCCCATTCTTCTCAGTCTCAAATTATCCATAGTTTGCTGTAATCCACACAGTACAATATGTAGTCAGTAAAGCACAAGTAATCCACTCTCTTGTATTACTTGCTTTCAGCCAAGCTCTAGCTGATGACGATTTCCTCATTTCATGTCCTTTGCTGACTATGACTTGACTCTGCAGCAGCTCTCTAATGTTGATAAAAATGGAAATTTCTAGAAATCCTTCCATTATGGGGAGAAATATGGTTATACTTACATTTACTTTTTATATGGAGAAAACCAGAAATACTTCAATTTTTGTGCTATCAACTTTATGTATCTTGAGTTACTTTTGTTTGATAATATATATTTGTTGGTTTTCCTTTTAAAATCAGTTTCGGTATGCAGAAATGAAAACACTCTTCTAACATGGCTTCTTATAGCTCAGGCTATTGTACTTTATGGTTACAAACAACTGATATTTTCTTCTATTTCTGACAAGAAAGAAACACTTGTTTAAATAGAATAAGCCCTAGTTATAATAAGCACCCTATATCATAAAGACTCTAAAAGGACAGGGTAGAATAACCTCGGAGAGTTTCAGAAACTATCACTCTTTACAGGAGTAGAAAATCTAATTTTTCTTCCTTGGAGAGACTGGTGGTTTCAAACTGCCAACCTTGCAATTAGCAGTCCAAGTTTATAACTTTCTAGGACAATCAGGCTATCGGTTGCTATTAGTCTGATTTGACTTGGCAACAGTGAAGATTTGGGGGTTTTAGTTTTGTTTTAATGAGAAATACTAGGATATTATAATCAGCAAACTGATACACAGATGGAAAGTGCCTATTTTTAGCAAAAACTTCAAAAAAGGAGTTACTTTTCTTGTATTTTATAGAAACTAACTTTCTCAAAAATTCATACTTGGCTATAATTTTACCCTTTGGGAAGTTCCATTTGATAAAGGGGCATGTGTGAACTAGAGTGAAGGCAGGAGAACGTGAGCAGAACAGGAATATTAAAGAAAAATATATTAATGTTCCATGGAATTATAATTTACATACTGTAAGGTAAGGACATGAATCTCAGTGCACAACTTGGTGAAAGCCATGTAATAATTCCCCTGTATAGCATCTATTTTTAGCATCTATATTGAGACACAAAATATTGCTACTGGTCCATAGGCCTCCATTAAACACCTCTTAATGAATGTCCAAAAAGATAATAATAGTATATGTTTTTTTTATTATGAATCACTTGTCTGTTTTAAATTTTTTATTTAAGTGAGAGAAGGCAATATGCACTCTATAACTCACTATGATGTTAGTAAGATCTATCTGTATTTTATATACTAGTAACTTAATCTTTTGTGACTACAGAGCAGCTCATTTTATTAATATAATTCATCAGAACTCTATGGGGACAAACATGTACCTCTTTCTGGGTAGAGACCTTTATGAGTGAAGCTGCCATCGACATTCGGGAGTAGATCTTTGCTGCACGTTTGTTCTCTTTATTGTCTCTTGAGGAATGGAGTTGCTGGTCATACTTCTGCATTTCTCAGGTTTATTCAAGTACTTTTTCAAATTGATTGGACCAATTTATACTTCTTCCAGCAGTATATGGGTTCTATAACTTTTCTTTCTTCTTTCCTTTCTCTCTCTCTCTCTCTCTCTCTCTCTCTCTCTCTCTCTCTCTCTCTCTCTCTCTCTCTCTCTTTCTGTGGCATCACTGCCCTGGTGGGAGTAGAAAGCCCAGCCTTGCTCCTGGAGAGCTGCTGCTAGATTTGAACCATCAACCCTGTGGGCTGCAGTCCTGCACACAACGACTATGCCATCAGGGTTCAGCCACTATACACTTTTCTACAATCAGATGTTGCTGTTTGTCTACTTTTCACCCAGAAACTCCTCTGCCACCCAGTTGATGCTGAATCATAGCGATCCTTGGACAGGGTAAAGCTGACCTGGTGCGTTTCCAAGACTGAAGTTCTTTCTGAGAGCAAAAAGCTTCATCTTTCTTTCAAGGAATGACTGCTGATTTTGAAATCCTAACCTAGCGGTTAACAGCCCAAGGCATCAGCATTAAGCCACCAGTCTTTCTGAAGGCATGTGGTGGTAACCCTTTGTGGTTTCAATTTGAGTCTCTGAGGTTCTTCACTGCTGAACCACTATTTGGCTAGTAGGTTTGTGAATTTTGTCCATTTTTAAAACTTTGCATTATCTACCTTTTCTTACTGTTTTGGAGATGAGTCCTTTATTGCTCATGTATGATAACTATCTGCATCAAAACTTCCCTTGCAGGTGATATTAATAATATTGTTCAACAATTTTCACGTACTTTTGGATCACCTTTCTTTGGAATTGGTTACAAATATGATTCTCTTCTACTCAGCTGTCAACATAGCTTCCTTCCAGATTTCTTGGCATAGGCAAGTGAGTGCTTTCAGTACTTCATCAGCTTGTTGAAGCATCAATTCCTGGATTCTAGATTTTGGCTAAGGCCTTCAGCGCATCTTAGACCTCTTTCTTTAGTACTTTCGATCCACTATCAGATGTCATTTCTTGAAATGGTTGAATTTTGAGTAGTTCTTATTAGTGCAATGTCTGTGTATTTCTTCAGGCTTCTTTTGATGCTTCCTATGTAGTTAAATATTTTCCCCATAGAATCTCTCAATGTGGGAACTTGAGGCTTGATTTTTTTTTCTTCAGTTATTTCAGTTTGGAATGCAATGTGTTCTTTTTTATGTTCTTCTAACTCCATGTCTTTTCACCTTTCGTTAGCTGTCCTTTGAGATAATATGTTCAGGACGTTTATTTCATTGGTTTTGATAGCATATCGAAAGGAAGCGGCCAGAAAAGTCAAGCCAGATTGAGAAGGAGGCCTGGAATGAGGGATATCATGCTGACATCAGATGGATTTTGGCTGAAAGCAGACAATACCAGAAAGTGTATACCTGTGTTTTACTGACAATACAAAGGCATTTGACTGTGTGTATCATAAAAGACTATTGATATCATTGGGGAGGATGAGGATTCCAGAAAACTTAATTATGTTTATGTAGGACCTCTGCATAAATGAAAAAAGTCCTATAGATAGAACATGGAAATACTGAGTCGTTTGAAATCAAGAAGTGCGTGTATCATGGCTGTATACTTTCACCATACTTAATTAATCTATATGCTGAGAAGATAATATAAGAAGCTGGACTATCTGAATAAGTTAGCATCAGAATTCATGAAAGAGTAATTAACAACCTGTGGTATATAAATGACTCAACCATGCTTATGGAAATGAAGTGGACTATAATCAAAGACTGCTGTCTTTAGGGTGGATTATAACTCAAAGGAAAGACCAAATTCTTGCAATTGGGACTATAAAGAATATCATGATGTATAATGAAAAGATTGAAGTTGTCAAGGATTTCATCTTGCTTAGGTCCATAATCAAGGTTCATAGAAGCATTGTCAAAAATCTGTTAAAAGATTGCATTTAGGAAATCTGCTGTACAATATCTTTTTAAAGTGTTGAAAGCAGGAATCTCTCTTTGAGGACTAATGGGTTCCTGACCCAACACCTTCTATTTTCCATTGTCTCAGACATGTAAGAAGTGAACAGTGAACAAGGAAAGGAAGAACAGTCACAGTTAAATTATGATGCAAAGAAATCAGGATCTGCATTTAACCTCTTCCTGAGCAATTTTTATAAGGAATATCTTGGGAAACTAGGATCTGCATAAGACAGAAATCTCAGAAGAAATATTCAGATATTTTTCACCAAAATGGGTGACAGGAAAGTATTAATACTGTACCTGTCCAAAATGCAAAACTTATGAGACAGAGAAACAAGGTGATCCTATTAAGTTGGGGCCCTCAGGCTTTACTTTCTGTTGACTGATTGATTTTGCCCAATTGTATTCCGTAATACCATGAGAACAGTGGTGAACATTATTGGTAATATTTGCCTTCCTATTCTGCTTTTGATCCTGGTGGAAATGCTCCTAGTATTTTCTCATTCGGTCAGTGTGTTAACCCAGGTTGGTTAGAGAAACAAATCCAGAGACATTTATGTATATAAGAAAGATCTTTATATCAAGAAGCAAGTGTATATTGAGCAAGCATCCCAGACCAGACCAAATCAAGTCCATAAGTTCAAATTAGCCCCTAAGTCTGATACCAGCCCATGAACTCCTCTTCAGACTCATGAAGTCCATGCAGTGATGCTGAATGCAGGAAGATCACATGCTGGTGGATGAAAATCCTTTGGATCCAGTGACTCTGGCTTCCATCAGCATGGATCCATGTGGCTTGTCAACAGTAAGGTGAAGCAGAGAGAATGTGTGTTCTGCCTTGAGGGAGGAAGAGACAATATCCCAGAATTAACATGAGAAGGCTGCCAGAAGGCACCACCAGACTTATGACCTGATTGACAGTCTGTACTTCATTCCTTCTGTGTTAGTCTGCGTAGACTAGAGAAACAAATTCATAAACATGCATGTGCATATAAGGAATATGTTTAAATATATTAAGAATAGAACATTGAAGAAGCATTCTAACCCAGTCCAGTCCAATTTCAAAAGCCTAATTTTAGCCCACATATCCAATACCAATCTATAAAGTCTTATTGAGACTCCTGAAGCATATGCAATGATGCCAGGACAATCACAGGCAAATGGGTGCAGCGTTTTGTGTATCCAGTGGTGGTAGAAACATCTCAATGCTAACAGGGATCTCCCCATACCATTCCAAGCCTCTCAGCACTGTCAGGAGTCTCTGGGTGGCTCCTCCAGTCCCAGATGCCTGGTTCCATTAGGGCAAGCCATATGATTTTTCCACCAGGTTCCAGGACTCAGGATCTATCAGCATGCTGCCATGTTGTCTTGTCAGTGGAGTGTCCCAAGGGACTGAGTTTTTAGTCTCTCTCTTCCACGCCCCAAAACAAATCCAACTCATGTCATCACACCAATTCTGACTCACAGTGATTCTATAAGGCAGGGTAGAACTATCATTGTGGGTTTCTAAGACTGTAACTCTTTTTGGGTACAGTAAACCTCCTTTCTCCCATGGTTGTGAAGGTTGGCCATGGATCTAGCATCCCAAGTGTAAGCAATATGCCACCAAGGAGCTTTATGTAAAGAAAGTATCCATTAAGTCCTATTTTCTTGAGTCTATTTGCCATGAATGGATGTTAAATTTTATTGAAAGTTTTTGGAAAAAAAAGAGATCTTTAAATAAGAACTAAACTTGCTTTTCTGGAATACATTTCTTTTAATATTATTTATTATTTTCTTAATATAGCCCTCTTCAGTTGGTTAAAATTTCATGTAGGAATTTTGTGTGTGTGCTTCAATTTCACTTTCCTCCTTTTTTTTTTTCTTTAAACCACTCAGACCACCGTTTAGGTTTGTGGGCTAAGGAATTTGGAGGGAATTTTAACTGACATTCACTGATAATATTTATCTCTTGGGGAGGAGGGGTAAGCAGCTTTTCCTTATGGAATACTTTACATAAGTTAGCATATTATTTTCTTAGGTGTATATACTTGTGTGTATATACTTGTATAGCTTGACTAAACATGCTATGAATGAGTGGCAGAGCAAGGAAGTCAAGCCACATACTCTTGATGATCATAATTTTATGAGATAAAAATTAAGGTTGCTATCCATGAGTTTAATTTCTAAGTAATATTAGGAAAGGCAACTTTTTCAACTCTGTACTGAATTCTCTTCTCATTTCCTGTTCTACAGCTCATGGTGAAGGGTATCCGTGAGCTCCTGCAGGGATTGCTCCTTGGACTTTGCGTTGGAACACTTTCTTGAAAGGACCGACATACATCCAACAGCCTCACACCGAGTCCAAGACTTGTGGAACTGTTGCACAGCCATTGGGTGTCCATCACTACTGGGACTGGGTAAGAACTTACAGATAGATTTACTGTTTGAAGATAATATTTGATAGGGCCATTGCAAAACATGTTAGTCCTGTTGTAAATCCAAGAATTATATCTTGCGATTAAATAGACACAAAATGAGAGGGGAAAAGAAGGACATCGCAAAATGCATCGGTGTATTGATTGTGACATTTATTATCACCTAAGTATATGCTCATATATTAGAAGTTATTTTGATCAGTTGTAAAAGTGAAGGGAGTTTACATTGCCAGAGGAGTTTCAGAACAAGCACTTTCTTATATAACATAACTACAAGATATTTTATGAAACCTGCAATTGGTACAATCTATGCTGTCTTTACCATTAAAAACTCAATACCTGTGTGTGTGCTTGACACACTGGATGAATGTATGGACTGTGATAAGAGCTGTATGAGTCCCCAATAAAATAATTTTTTAAAAATCAATATCTGTGAAATGAAGAGACTATTCCCTTATTAATGGTGATATTGAAAATATTCCTGTAACTATAGACACATCCATCCCTAATGTTGAACTTCCTTTCATGTACTTCTACTGCATATCATTTTCTTAACCTCAAGCTTTTCAGTGCTAATATATTATACTTTCAGTCACCACATTTCTGGGTAATTTAAAATCAGAGAATTGAGTCAGGAAAAAAACAAATAAGATGGAATCAATGGCAGAGTAAGAGCAGTGACTGCAGTAAGTCCTGGGGGCAGATGAAGAAGAGGGGCAGAGGTAACTGGGCATGACATAGACATATGCTTGAGTGACTCCCATAGGGGTAGCAGGCAAAGAATTAAAAGGGGTGCTTTGATCACGGCATGAAATTGTCTTGGGTGGGCAGATGCTCTGAAGTCAGTTATCTAGATATTTTTTCTTGGAAACCACACATACTAGAGAGCATATAGAGATAATGGAACTAATAGATACTCTTGGGGGACTTGTGCTATCCAAAACAACTGAGAATGGAAGTCCCACGTGACTTAGCAATACTGCTATTGGGCTTACACCTCAAAAAATTAGAGACAGAACATGAATGGATGTATGCTTTCTGCTGTTTACTGTAGCACAGTTGACGAGATCAAGAAACTAGAAATAAACCAAGTGTCTAGCCTAGCAGTGAGGAATGGATAAAGACACTGCAATATATGCACAGTTTCTATACTATGTATATATGTATAATATATAACACATCCTTAAAATAGTGGCAAAAACATGTGTGGTAGTTATATAATTTAACTTGTAGTAAAATTATGATTATTATATATAACTTATAGTTATATATATATATAATATAACTTGAAGTTATATAAAAGTGTAGGGATGGAAGCTAGCTTGTCAATCATGTCGCAGCCAAATGGTGACTTCTTGTGAGGATGCCCTTCTCATACAGAAGGCACTGGGAACCTTCCCTGCTCTCTCTGCTTTCATTTTCCTATTGGCTGATGCTGGTTGCTGTGAGTCCTGTGCTGTGGCTTTGCTCTCATGGGCCTGTCTTCTTCCTGCATTCTGCATCATTGTATTTGGCTGTGTGCATCTCATGAGGGACATATGGACTAGTATCAGACTTATGGACTTGATATGGACTTGGATAGGATTTTGGCTTGATATGTAATTCTTTCTTGATGTAAAGCTCTCTCTCTTACACTTTTAAGAGTGTCATTGTATTTTTCTGGTCAACCTGGCCTGACACAGCATGAAACACTTATATGTTAGCACCTGAAAACTATTCTGCTGAGTGAAGTGTGTCAATCACAAAAGAACAAATGCTGCAAGAGCCCACTTCCTTATGGAAAATTACCAAGATATATTCAGGTTTTTGTCTCAGGTCACATTAAGTTCTGATCCAATCTCCCAACCAGAAAGTACAGAGCTTGCCTAGCATCCATGAACAATACATCCCCTCTATTGTAGGTACATCTTAAGAACCATCTTAAAAGAGGAGACTTCACCTCGGCCAAGGTCGGTCCTTTAAGAAGTGGGGCAATCCTTAGAGAAGTGGAGAAAGGGCGAATCATTTCCATTTAATGCCATACAACCTTAGGAAAAAGTCACCCAAATCAACAGACATTCCAAAGGAATGAGACCAGAACCTTCCTGGAAAGTTGTCTTGGACTCAGGAGAATAGGGGAATCAGCATTTGTTGGTAGGTAAATGGGATGGGGGAACTTCATATCCAAAAGGGATGATCAGCAATGTTTATGTAGAATCCAAGGGGAGAATAAGCCTGGAACTGTGCCCGTGGTTGGACACATTTGAGCCAGTTTCTAGCAGCCCTCTCCTTGTTCCACCATATCAATTTTCATGCATGGCAGGACATAGTCTCAAGTGTCCCATCCCTACAAAGTTATTTTTGTCTCGTCCTACTCCAGAAAACCCCAAAGGAGAATTGTGGCCAGATTTCAGGTGTCTGAGTCACAGAGCAATCACTATGGCCAGAAGACAGGATACACCCATTGTGCTATGAACTGTAATGACCTTGGAGAGGTCCATGGTTCTTTTAATATTCTTCACCAACACTACAGTTCAAATGCATTGATTTTTCTCTGATCGGCCCTATAGGATCCTTCAAAGTTGAAGAGCCCCTGATGGATTTACGAAGCTAAAAATATTTATAGGAGCAGAAAACCTCCTCGTTCTTTCAGGGAGAGGCTGTTAGGTTTGAACCAATAACTCAGCCATTAGCAGCCTACCATGTAACCCACTACACCACGTGCTCATAAATGGGTATTATGAAAATGAATTGCACAGGCATTTAAAGGCACTTTGGGGGGAAATCGGACGCCAATAACAATGAGCAGTACAAGAATAGAGAGAATGTTCACCACTCTCACTGCCATCAAGTTGCATTCCTGTAATAGAAACTTTATAGGACACAGTAGAAACTGGCCCTTTGCTTTCTCAGGCTATGACTGCAGGGCAGTCAGCCTCATCTTTTCCCCACATGTCACATTCATATGTGTGACCTTAGAGTTAGTAGTCTAATGTATAATCTGTTGCACCAGCCGGTTTCTTTCCACTTAATGCTTGGTAGAGGGGCATGAGACGTTGGAATCAACTTGAGTTGGAGCTGACTTGAGGACTCCGGGTTTGGTCTGTGGCTTACACTGTCAACTATTTAAGTGTGAGCAGTGAGATAACAAAACATCTGGGTAAATTTTAATAGCTTCTTTTTCTTAGGTGCTCTCAATAGGTACAAATCTCCAGGAGCTCTGCTGCTGATGGCAAAGTGGGAAGTTGAATCCCACTGGTCACTCGCTGGAAGAAAGATGAGATCATGCGCTCCTAGAAATATTTATAGAAATATTTATAGAATGGCCGCTAGGAGTCAAAATGAACTAGATGGCAGTGGCTTGGCAAAATCACCTGGGATTGTTTATCGAACACAGGGGCCCTGCTGGTGTAGTGGGTTATTTGCTAGACTGCTAACTGTGAGGGCAACAGTTCAAATTTATTCGCTGCCTCTTGGGAGACAGCTTTCTACTTCCAAAGAGAGGAATCTTTTCACTCCCAGAAGGATTGATCTTGTCAGAAACCCACAGGGACAGTTCTGATCTGTCCTCAAGGTGACTGAATTGGAACCAACTTGATGGCAGTGAGGGAATTATTTACTTATAATAAGAATTTACTGTCTGTTTTATTTATTCTCAAACTTAATGACTTGTGGTTCAAAATTTACGTAACAAATCCAGTAGGGAAAAAATAATCTGACGATCACAGCTGAAGGATAGAAGACTTGGAGTCAGAATTCTGCTCCCGTGATACCTGTGTTGTGATTCTGGGACTGGTCTGCCACTGTATTAGATGACTAGGGAAGCGTGCCACTTTGGAATCTTTGGGATGACCAGGTAAATTGCTTTTTGTGGCTCTTGTAATCAATTGTCAATTCATTGATTCAATGATGTCACACACACACACACACAAGTCAATTTGTATACATCATTGTAACTTATTTTACATATACCATATCCTAGGGAATTTATCTTTCCTCCATACAATTCTGAAGAAAATATTATATGGCAAATACAGCTATCCATTTTTTATGTATGGATATAAAGAAATTCAGTAAGACATGAACAGAGAGATCAATTGCCTATCAGTTGAATTTTAAAGCTATGATTTATTTTACTGCATTTGCCACTTGACTATTTAATCATATACTTTTTGAGGAAAAAATCCTTTACATATGCTCTCATTTTTATGGTTACTATATTTTGATGATTAATAATGATATAATTAATAAGATGCACTGTCAAGTCAGTTTTAAAAAAGAACGAAATTTCTAGACAATGCACTGTTATTTGTTGAACAGTACCTGAGATCGCTATTGTTTCTTAAAAAGAACAGGAACACAGTTCAAAATCCAGCAGGAGCTCTCCAGGAGCAAAGCTGGCCTTCCTACTCCCACCAGGCAAGTGATGCCACAAAAAAAAGAAAACAAAACAAACAAACAACAACAACAAAAAATAAACGGACAAATTCAAGTTAGGTTTGCAGTCATTCCAGATGTCTGCCTGTCTGTCTATATGGAAGGTCCCCAGCATAGCTCTTGGGAAGAGACACTCCCTTGGTTCTCAGATATTCTGAAATTAATATGAGTGTTTAATGAGCTGTTAAAAATCAACTTTAATTGCTGTGCCTTTTGCATGATTAATGCCTAGTTATTTTTGAAATTATTATGCAGTTTATGGATAATCTGATCATTTTGTTTAAATCATCTGTTGAAAGTTCTTTTGGGAAGTCTTTGGAAGCAAAACCCTCTTAGTACCTTAACTAGTTTTTATTTTCCAAAGTGTGTGATGTACATCTACTTTCCAATTTAATCCCATTTTTATTTAAGAAGAACACTGATGTTTTTTCCCTTTATGGACATTTTATTTCTTTATCTGATTTAAAACACATGTATACATTAGCAGGAATTGATGATTCTTTGGGTGAAATGAAAGAGAGAAAAATCAACCTTGATCTGAAATTAGCTAGTTTACACTTATGAAGCATGCCATCCCTCCTCCTTACATAGCATCGACACGTGTTTAAGTATTCTAGACATTCTTCAGGACCCTAGTGGCTTAGTGGTTACAAGTTGGCTCACTGACTTTCAGGTTTGAAACCAGCAGCCTCTCCTTGGGCGTATGACAGGGATTTCGAGACCTGTAAAGAGTTACAATCTCGAAAACCCCCAGCGGCATTTCTGCCATGTCACAGACGGTTGCTGTGAGTCACCATCGCCTTGATGACAGTGAATTTAGTGTGTGTTTGAGAAGATCTTCTAAAAAGTAATGTTAAATGTAATCTTTTGTGTAGGCTTGTTATTATAGAGGGAATTTAAAGAGTATCTTGGCACAGTGAATTTTCCTTTAAGGTCTTGCTTGTGAAAGTTAATTTTATCGAGTATTAGCAAAATGTTTAGTCTATTTCTTGGCAGGTTTACTAAGACGATCTACTTAGCGGTGCTAAGTATCTGGCAGTGTAATTTATCATGTTGGAAAAGTAGGGATAGTTGACAGGCAAAGAAAAATGGGAGCCCAAAGATCTTGCAGTTATTATACTCACCATAAAACATTGAAGGAATCAAAGGGAGAGCAGTCTCAATGCCAGAGGACCAAGTGGCTATGATTTGGGGCACTTACTTTCTTGCCCTCCTGAAATTTAGAATTACTTTTCCCTCAGGGCAAGAAAAATACTAACACATGTTGTAGAATTAGATCATGTTTGTGGGACTGCTTTGTGGACTTCCTGGCTCTGTTATAATAGCATGCGATGATATAACATGTCCTCTTGAACGTGTTGGAAGACAAGGATGTTACTCTAAAGACTGACCCATGCCATAGCATCCTCAAGGGTCTCAGACACTGTGGCCTGCCATCCAATCGGTCCGCAGATCGAAGAGGGAGAAAGATGGGATTCGTACTCTTGTAAACAGTTACACGGTTTCAGAAACTCACAGGGATAGTTCTACTCTGTCTTAGAAACCTTTGCTGAGTCAGTGCTGAGTTGATGGCCATGAGCTGTTTGAGATGCATGTGAAGTTGACCATTGAGTAAGGAAGATGAAAGAAGAATGATTGCTTTTTAAGGACGTTGCTGGTGAAGACTAGCGGATGCAGCATGGGCTGCCAGGAGAGCAAGCGAGTTACAAGGAGAGATCAGGAAAATCAAAGAGAGAAAGGAAAATCATGCTGGGGAACGTGGAAAGGCAGTGAAAGATGGAGTGATGTAGTGACGGCAACCAGGGGCTCATGTACAGGAAAAATGGGGCAGACAGCACAGGCGTGCTCAGTAGTGCTGAATTCTGTTGCACATAGGAACCGACTCCATGGCCCCGAACAAGAACAACAGAAGAGTGTAAAGTTTCTACATGTAACAGTGTTTCACACTTTTTGAGAATTCCAAAGTTTAAATTTTTCAGAATTGACACAGCTATATAAAATTGTTGCTGCTTTTTATTGTACTATGCCAAAGCATGTCTCCTTTCATCTTGGGTGCCATTCACTGGCAGAGGGTAGAACTTTCACATTCATATTAAATACCTGTCGACTTTCAATATTATATTTTTTGCTAAATGTGAGATCCCTGTTTGATTGATGTCTAGAAGATTCAGAGTTCCTTGGCAATGCTGTCTCGAGACACTTTAAGCAAGCTTCTAAAATATTGGCAGTTCTGATGAAGCCATTTAAAATTAAATATAGGTATATTTCAATATAATAGGAAACTGGACCAGTTTCCCTCTGTGAACTCTATTTCGTGATACCTTCAGGAAGTTTTTAGGTGTCAATTAAAACTTGGTCTTGATTTGAAAGGCAGATGAAACATTTGGGAGTGGAGTTGAAACTCAGTTTTGCCTGAGTCCAAAGTCATATCATGTTAGCATGTAATGACATGGAGCTTATAATGCTCACGCAAAATATTTATCTGCAGGGTGGTACTGCACTACTTTCTTATTATCTGGAAACCTAATTCTAGCACTGTCCAGATTGTAAATACTCATAATTAATAATTTCCAAGACAGTTTTTAATGCATGATCAAATGAAATATTTTTGAAGCTCTATTACTCTTTTTATATCTAATAAATGTTCTTCCTCATGTCCTGTCTGGTGCCTTTGTGATCTATAAAATGATTCATAGATGACTTCATCCAGGAAATTGTCTGCTTGCATAACAGAATCTCAAATTATCTTTCTCAATCTATATGTTGGAAAACAAACAGCCCCTGGCCCTAAGTTTATTTAGTAGCTTAGTCAGTATTGTTGTCTCTCTTTTCCGGGCTTCGAGTGAACAGCCCATCAGTTGGGAGCCCATTAATTTAGCCTTTCATTGTTGAGCCTTTAATGATCGCTCTCTCCCTCCCTTGCTGACGTTGAATTCCCACTCACCGCAAGCCTATAGAACAGAGTAGCACTGCTGCTGTAGTTTTCCAAGATTATAAATGTCAACCAGAGTAGACAGTGTCCTCTTGCTCTTGCATCTTGGCGGATGAGTTCAAACTTGCGAACTTCTAGTTAGCGGCTCAGTTCATAGAGCTCTGTACCACCTATCTTTTAGAGCCATTATAGCTTAGGTTGTGAAAGATAATGGGCACACTATCAATGTTTACGAGATGGAAGATTAAGAGATGAAGCTTATCAAGTCAACGAACAGGGCCACATGACAAGTCAGTGCTTTCATTGATGATAATAGGGCACCCCACAGCCTTGTTTATTGACTCCTTTTTCTAGTCTTTGTAGTCAAGAAGTAATCGGGGTGCTTGGTACTTTCCTCAGTGTTGGTGAGAGATCAGTGAGCAAGACAGCATTCCTCTCTTTATGGAGCTTATCCTCAAACTGATAAAAGGGCTAATGTTCAAAAATACTTTATAATAAAATATAAGTTTTCATGAAAATGTTTACAATCATAATTGAGAAAGAATTTCTTTAAAATTGGAAAACCAACATTAAGTTTCACAAAATGCTCAAAGGCCTAAAAATGGAGATTGATTTGACTTTGTGATGGATTCTAAATATATAGTAATGGGACTAGATTTCTCCTTCACATCCATTATCACTAGTAATTCAGCCGCAAGAAATTACGGGGCTCTTCACAGCTTCCAAATCTGTTTTCAAATATGATAGTGTTACAAATGCCTCTAAGAAATTTTTTCACACCGACATTAAAGAGAACATTGTAAACATGGCTGGGAGAACAGTGACAAAGACATTAGCAAAGGACCGGCATGAAACGTGTCATCTAAATGGATTGCCATTTAGGCTATCAAAGAATAAGTTTCAAACAAAACAAAGTAACTGAAATGGCATCAATAAATGAAAGTTACCATCTGAGTTGAATATTTCAATATTTCCAGTAGTGCTCTCAATGGTAGGCATCCCACAATGATCAACATTTTGTTTTTGTTTTTCATGGGGGTAACTGACTGAAGCAAACAATCAAAAAAGAGACATTCATGTCAGGGTGGCCAGGCACTTGAACTACTAACCAAAAGGTCATTGTTTTGAACCCAGCAGTGGTGCTGGAGGACAGAGCTGTGGTCCTTTGCTTCTGTAAAGAGGACACATTGGGAACACTTATGAGTCAGTTGTATCTTTCTAAAGGGTTTTTGTGAGTCAAAATTGCTTGGATGACGATGAGTTAATTTTTTGATGGGTTGACTGGATAACAACTCTTATTGCCTAAGTTGATACTCAAGTTTTTCTATGGCTTGAATTGTGTCCTTATAGATGTAAACTCATTTGGGAAGAAGATTTCTTTATGCTAATGAGATCATGTCATGGCAGGGTATGTCTTCATCCAATTCCTTTTGATCTTTAAGAGATTATGTTAGGCACAAAGCAATTAGGGGAAATGAGGAGAGATAGATACCACTTTGAGCTCTCCCAGGAATGCTAAGATGAATGACCAACCCAACCTCAGCAACTACCATCAAGTAGTGAAGCTGATGCCAGTATTTACACTGACACTGGGGAGAGCTCCCCTTAGAGCTAGAACTCCAAATTCAGACTTCTTGCCTCCTAAATTGTGGGACATTCTATTGGTGTTCATTAAAGCCATTCTCCAGGGGTATTTCTGTTTGTTAGCATAAGAGGGTAAGCCCTATCTCTAGCATACACCTCTTTTAATGTTCATGCAGTATATAGAGAAATCAACAGATAAATTTCAAAAATAAAATCCCATGCCTTTGTCAATTATACTAGCAATCTGTTATAATACAATGAACTGTGATCGATTTAAATTTTCAATTATTGCCAATTCTTGGACTCACAATTTATCAAATGTCAAGCTATTAATTTTTCTCTTTTTAGGGACTATGGCTTAATGTGAATTAAGTTGGAATCCTGTCCTTAGGAGTTTATTTGCAATCTATTAGGAAAAATAATAAGTAAATGATCTCCAGGGCAAACTAGAAGTTTTGTTTAACTAAATTAGTTTGACTTCATAGATGTCCATAGCCCACTAAATCACCTGCCATCAAATTAGTTCTGATGCACAGTGACACAAATCCACAGAAATGTGTTTGTGTATAAGAGAGGGTTTTGGGCTGAGCCCCGGTGGCATAGTGGTTGTGCGCGGGACTGCGGCACACTGGGACGGAGGTTCAATTCCAGCAGTGGGGCTGGGCCTCCTACTCCCACCACCGGAGAGCAGTGATGCCCCCCCCCCAAAAAAAAGAGAGGGTTTTATATGAAGGGTAACTGTACAGTCAGAGAGGATTCCCACCCTGTCCAGTCCAAGTCTATTAGTCCGATTTAGGTCATATGTCCAACAAGGATGGACAAAGCCCTCTCAAATTCACAAAGCAAACACAAAGATGCCAAATGCAGGAGGATCACAGGACATTGAGTAGAAAGTCTTTGAATCCAGTGGCAGCAGTGTTAGCATCTCAGCACTGTCAGGGGTCGCCGCCCCGCGGTTGCTCCAATACCCGGGGCTTTATCAGGAGAGGTCCATGTGACTTCTTCTCAGGGATGCCTTGCAGGAAGTGAGCCTTGCCAGATAAGACAGCCACACACTGGTCCCACCATCAGAGAACGAGACTAGAGAACTGGAGGCCGAGGCTTATAGAACTATCGATTTCTCCGCCCTTCAATTAATCCCACATGTGTTTATCAGCCAGGTTGGCACAAGAAACCTTAACTATCTCACTACATGAAGACTTTCTGTGACTATACTTCTTGCAAAGACAGCTTCATAGTTTTCCAGGGGAGTGCCTGGTGGGTGTGAACTACTAACCTTGTGTTTAGCAGTCCAATACCTCACCTTCATTGCCAACAGGGCTCCTGAATGAAGGTTCATTTCAAGTGTTAATATTAAAACCCATCTAAAATAAGTAGAATGGATGTTAGACTTGGAATGAGTCATTCAAGTCAGCCCCTTGGAATGGCAAACACACTGCCATCAAGTTATTCTGACTCATCGTGACACTGTTCCATAGAGGGGAACTGCCCCTGATGGTTTTTGAGACTGCAACTTATTTCAGGAGTATACGCCTCATCTTTCTCCTTTAAAGTGGCTGGTGGCTTTGACCTGGTGGTTTCAAATTGCTGACCTTGAAGTTATGTGACCATTATACCACCAAGGATAGCGAAGATAAGATTAAATGTCAAAGGAGCATTGTGTTATAAGGTACAGAATTTCTAGCTGTGTAGATGACTGATGACTGTTTTTTGTAGAAAGTTATAGGAGGTCTGCATGACCTCCTCATTAGTCATTTTTTATTAGCTCATAAAACATGACTGGTCCACCTTGAATTAGTTATTCATTCACAGACCAGTAAGTAGAGGCTAGCAGCAGGCATTATGTGGTGCACGTATAAGGTTTTCCTTTTATCAATGGCAACAAAATTCACCCTGAAACAATGTGTTTAATCAGAGAAAGCACTATTGGTACCTCTATAGCAATAATTATATTATGACATATTGTGAGTTCTGGTAGCATAGAGATTATATATTGAGCTGATAATTGCAAGGTCAAAAGTTTGAAGCAGCCAGGTCAGCATTTTGAAGTCACTTCTTGATCCAAAGGAAGAAGAGTGACTGTCTAGGAAATCCACAGGGGCAGTTCTATCCTGTTCCATAGAATTGGTATGATGATTAAATCCCAAGGCAGTGAGTTTAATTTTCTTCTTAATAGATATATTGCAATATGTGGTTTACTTTGGTACTTTTTAATTGGTAAAGTGCATATGTGTATTTTGATAGAGCAATTTGCTATTGCAGAACTCTACAAGTCTTATGCTTTTACATTATAAATGTGTTACAAATTATTTGTAGCATGTGTTTACTATGCAAACCTTCAATACCTGAAGGTGATAAGTAGCTGATCAAAGTTTTAATATAAAGGTCTGTTGGAGTTCACATTTTTTTCTAACCCTATAACAATTTGATTCTGTGACATTGCTGATTATCTCCTTTAAAAAGTATTCTGCACCATGAATTTTAGGATATTTAGTGTATGGGAAACTAAAGCAACATGTGTGATTCTACTTAGCTTTTTTTGCTTTCTCAGTTTTAGTGTATGAACTTGAATAGGTAGATTTCACAATGCCTTAGGATGAGTCAGATAGCTCAGAAAGAGGACATTTCCTTTTCCATCAGTTCCTTCCCATGCTTACTTCTTGTGACAGTAAGATTTTATGTCAACTTGCATCTGTGTGAAAGTGTAGAGGTGAAATCCAACTTATCAAAAAGATCTTAGCCTGATAATGCTTCCTTAGGGAAATGACCTCTTTATAACATAGATATTACGAATTTCTCTCATGTCCTTCACCTTCCTCCTTTTTGGGACACTGCATCACAATTGCAGCTGTGTTAGTCTGAAAAAGACTCTGGCTAACCTTAGACACAAGGACTTGAGTTAGACTGCTGCTGATGCCTTCTGATTATAAAATTACTTTTTGATATAAAGTTTTTTCTTATACATAAAGGAATGTCACTAGTTGTGTTTCTTTAGATAACACATTTGGAAAAGTGTAGCACTTGTCATTTCAGTCTCAACTGACTGGGCATTTAACTCTGTGCATCTTCCCAATGATTTAAGACCAAATAATATAAGTCGACATAGTGTCATGTGATAGTTTCCCTTCTTTTTTTTTTTTTTTTTGAGCTATAAAATATTTAGTCAACAGATTTTATTCATTCTAATGTGCACTGAGGTAACTAACAGGGGCCTAACAGCTGCAACTGGGGTCAAACATAACAATGGTGAGGATGGTGGTGAGGTCAGGGCCGTGTTTGTTTGTTTCTTTGTCTTGTAGATAGGATCTTTATGAGTCTGGACTAAGTCCACAGCACAGGACAACAAGTAGACATCTAATTTCTTCCACTTCTTCAGTGAATAGTAGAGTGGGAGGTAGTACATGATTAAAGACAAAAGCAAAGTACTTCCCTGGTGATTTGATAAAGGTTTGTGATTTTTATCAGTCCACTCACTGCATGGCTTTGAAGCCAATGGCATGTAAGTGTTTGTTTCTATTTGAATCACTATCATCCATAAAATATTTAATCCTATTAAGATCTCATTTTCCTTCTTTAGCAACTGATTTTTTATTTGAGAGAATGAACTCAGGCCATGTGAAGCAATATCCCCAGAAACAGATTAGAAGTTTCCAGAAGTCCTTATCTTTTATATTGACCCATTATGCTTATAATTTTAAGGATCGATCAAAAGAAAAATTGTATTGCATTTTGAAGACTCTAAAGAAATCTACTTTTAGAAATATAAGATAAATTTATTAAAATAATATTAAAAATTTATTTTAGTCACATCTTCTCTCCAGTCATTCATATATGTTTTTATTTTACTAAAGTTACAAGTTAGGAACAGGTTTTATTGAAAGACTAAATGAGTATGGTCAGCTAATTGCTGGTCTGATTCTTTTCATTGCCCTTCCATAATTCTTCTCTAAACCCTTAGCTTTGACAAGAAAGTTTCCAAATAAGAGTTGTTGGAACTAATTACTAATCATGGTGTGTCCAATCAAAGCTAATGCTTGAAAGCACAAACAATGTACATAGGAACTAAAATTTTGTTGACTGTGGTTTTTCTACTGACTGAGTTCAGAATATACTAGTTAACCTCTTTCAGTCTTGCTAAAAAGTTCTTCCTTAGGGAAGTCTTAGTCACAACTTGAGACTATTTCAGTTTTACTGCAGATTTTCACTGAGCTGTAATCCTCTTTAGGATGAGGCTAATTTCATTGTACATTTTCCGTTTCCATCAGTAATGTCTGTCTTCCCACACTGTGAGTCCAAGGACCTAAACACCATCCTTTTGACCCCAGCACATGGTTCAGTGTCTGGCATTTAGTATCTACTGGACAAACATTGTTGAAGGGGTGAAATAATGAACATAAGACTCTTTTGTAGTCATAAGTTGTCTGTTTGGATCATAGCACAGTAAAGGACTGAGGCAGATTTATTGCCAACAACAGCTTACATCTTAGATGTTGCTGTGAGTTACCACTGAGTTGACTTCCACTCATTGTCTCCTCATGTGCAACAGAAAGGCACCCGGGCCAGACCTGTGCTTCACTCAGTGCTCTACTGAGTAGTGGTAGCCATTGAGCATTTAGAGTACATTCCAACTTAGGGGATTCATTTTTTTTAGCACCGTGTGAGACATTCGTCTATTTCATACATAGTGTGATCATGGAACAATTTTCTAAAGTCAACCACTGGTCTTTCTTTCTTCGTCTAATGCCACATAAGCAGCATTTATAGAATCAAGAATTGGAACAGAACTTGGTGATCTGCAAGAGTAGATGGGTTGAAAGAAGGTGTCAAGACGCAGACCATGCAGGACCTAGTGGGTCACGGGAAAGAGTTTGCCTTGCTTTGTAAATGCACAGGGAAGAGGCTGAAGAGTATCAAGTAAGGCAATGCTGTGACTTTGAAAACCTGAATACCTTCTCACTAAGGTCATATGCAAGTCTCAGATGTTTAGTCTCATTAAATTTTCCTGAGTTCCTGCTAGCATGATGACAGAAGAAATGTAGTAGAAATAAAAACTCTTTATATTGAAAATAAATGAGCACAACTTTTCTATCACAGATGACATGATCACCTTTGTAGGAAAGAATTAGGAATCTGCAAAGAACTAACAAATGAGTTTATCAAGATTAAAAAATACTCTAAAGTCCAATTTATGTCTCCATGATACTATCAAATAATTGTAAATTGAAAATTAAAAACTGCAATTTGTAATAGTACAAAATGTTTACCTAGGAGCAAAATTAATGCAATACATTCAATACTGATAGGTTCAAAGTTACAAGACATGAATGAGAAAATTTTATGAAGAACAAAATAAATATTATCCATACTCATGAGTTGCAGAAAATAATGTTCTGAATTTAATTATTCCAAAATTCATATATAGTTTCAATGAATGCTCAGTCAAAACTCATTGAATACTCTTAGAGACATTGGCCAGCTGATTCTAAAATATGTAAGATCAAACAAATAATCGAATAATCAAACCATTTTAAATAGAAGACAAGTTGGGGGACTTACAATATCTTATTTCATTTCTTAAAATAATGTTGCATTTCTTGATATAATGTGATATATTAATAAGAATAATGACATAACTTGTTGAAGCAAAAGAGTGTTCACATAGTCAATTGATTTATAACACCACAAGTAAGTAAATATAGTATAGAAATCACCTTCAACATACGATGTTGAAAAATTTGGATTAGCCACCAGAAAACCAAGGACCTAAACCTCAATCATTTTTATACGAATTGTCATCCTATACAAATACTCAAATATTACAATTGAACTGCATGTGAGAGCTTAGAAAACTATAAAATATAGAAGAAAGGAACATATCTTAGTGACATTGGATGAGGCAGAAACATCATTATAGAGAAGAATAAAAATATTGGGCTTTTAAAAATAAAAATATATTCTTCTGGTCCACAAGCACTTTATATAATTAAACTGCAAGCCAGAGACTGGGACAAGTTCATTTAAAATACATATGATAGAATCATTTTAGCCGGTATGTATATGAACTCATGCAATTTAATAGTAAAACAGAAGGCATTTTTTTAATTTTGGCTTTCTAAAGGAGAGTGAAATATTTGAATTGATATTTTACCACATAAGATAGAAAAATGGCAAACATATGAATGGGTGATCAATATTAACTATTATGTACATGTAAATGAAAAAATACACACCAGCCAGTCACAGTCTAGTCGACTTTGACTTCTGGAGGCTGTGTGCATCTGTAAAGCAGCAGGCTTTGGATTCTTCAGGGATGATTTTTTAGGACATAAGTAGCTGGAACTTCTGAACATTTGGGTGAGCAGTGAGCCTGTGAACTGTTGGCACCATCAAGAGACTTCTCATACCCATCGCCCCTCCTCCCACCCCAGGATCCAGAGCACAACTGCTCCAGGGGGTTTCCCAGACAGTGACCTTTATAGGGACACAGGTGGCAGGCCTTTTACCTGCCAAAGCACTGGTTTGAAGAGCCAACAGTTTAGTCAGCAGCTTTGTACTGTTCCACTGCATGACCAGGCTACCTTCTACGCACCTACAAGGAGCCCTGTTGACTTAGTGGTTATGCATTGAGCTGCTAACTGCAAGGTGAGGAGTGCCCCCCCGCCCCCGCAGGAGGAAGATTGAGCACTCTATCCCTGTAAAGAGAAATCCACAGGGGCCATTCTCCCCAGCTCTAGAGTCTAGGGTTATGTCAGTGGAAACTGACTGGAGGGAAGTGAGTGTTTGTTGATGTTGTTTATACAACAGCTAAAAGGGATCCGTGGGGGCATAGGCATTCGTTTTGTACAGTTCCCCAAGGCTGGGAGTTTGCACCCACCAGCCAGTCTGGGTGGTAATCTGCTTCTGGAAATAACTTACGTTCTTGGAAACCTTGCGTGTTGGTTTGACTTTGTTTTCTAGGGTCCCTGTGAGGAGTCGTGGACTATACAATAATGAGGTACACAATTGACTACTGTGGAGTGTGTTCTAACTCAGAGTGTCCCTCTAGGGCAGAAGATCACCGTCCCAGGCATCTGTATGGCAGCCGACTGCTTCACCTTTCTTCAGCACAGATACCCATGGGGTCGAACCTTAGATCTGTTGCTTGTGGCCCAGGACTCCACCTACGGTGTCGCCGGGGCTTATCTGCAATGACTTGGGATGACACGACATATAAAGACTCGCAATAACAAAGGACTCCAGGAAGCAGAGTCACTGGAAATAGCCTACATTGCGAGTGGAAAGGGAAAGTGGCACAACTTGGGAGATAGCTTTGCTGCTTCTTAGAGCATACATTGTGCCCAGGTGGTTCCAGCCAGAGACCCAGGTTTGAGTCTCTGCCAATGACCCTCATTCGCAGCTGCCATTCAGCTTGTCAGCAGAGACTTGGCACTGAACTCCTGAAGATCCAGCCTTGGAAACCAAGTAGCTCACAATGGCCAGAACTGCCAATTGACTGTGCAGTTGGTACGTGACCAGGCTGTATTTCATCCTGAGTCCAGGTTGACTCAAGGGAGCTAACTAGCAAGAGCATGAAGTAAAGTAAACTTTCTAATGCAGCCCAGAAATCCAGCTCTTGGGATTGGTGAGGATTTTGATAGAAAGTCAGAGGAATGTAAAATAGGGAAACCCCATCTCAAACACCCACTGTTGTTTAGCAGTTGAGTTCTTAATCTGGGCCGTCAGGACTCCATATCTGAAACTCTAGAAAGGACAAAACCGTCATGATAGGAAGCACCAGCGTGCTGTGTAAGTGTTAGCTACCACAATCACCAGAGGCTTAAATAACCAAATGCAACACCCTGCCATAGAGTCGATGGTGATTCACGGAGACACCCTGTGGCTCTTCAGAGGCTGTAACGGTTTACTGAAGTTAAAAGCCCACTCATTCTCCCACGGGGCTGCTGGAGACTTCGAACTAGCAACCATTTGAAATGAATGTCACTTTAAATTGGCATTTTCAAGTATGATGAGAAACACCTCTGTTACTCATTATAATAGCATGAGGCTAAATGCCAACTTCCGCTCCTCCAAAATTGAAGCTATTTTGAAGTAGTTGGATATAGTTATTTTGTGAATGATGGTGTGCTTTCAGCCAGGAAAATGGAGCCCAGTAACTATTAACATGCTCATTATGATGTATCTTGCTCATAATAGTGTAATTTTTCTGATGACTAACTCAGATTTAACATCGATAAATTGCCTCTCAATTCATTTTTGGACTAATATTAATCATTTGCATATATTTGTATAACTGTCTGTGTGCGTGTGTGTAAGTCTTGGACACCCAGTGGTTATGAGTTGGACTGAGATCTGCAAGGTCAGCAGTTCGAAACCACCAGCTGCTCTGCAGAAGAGTCACCGTCTCAGAAATTCACCAGAGCAGTTCTGTCCCGCCCTATACGGTCACAATGAGTCAAGGCATTGGATCGATGGCAGTGAGTGAGCGATTCTTATAGGAACCCTGGCTAATAACCCAGTATATTATTTCAAAACCACCAGTGACTCTGAGCGGGATACATGAGGCTTTATCACATACAGTAGAGTTATGACTTGTAAACCTACAAGGGCAATTCTGACCTGTCCTATAGGGTCACTGTGAGTCTGAAATGACCCAGAGGCCACAGGTTTGAGTTGTGTGTGTGTGCATGTGTGTGAGCAAAAGAAATGCAAGCCCACCATATCATCAGGGCGCCTTATAGTGGAAATTGAATGTTGACAATACCAAAAAATCGATGTTTCAATTTTAGTCATTGAAAAGAATTTTTGTTTGTTTGGTTTTACCTGCCATTTACTGCACGGTCCTGTAAGAGGTAAAGAAAGGAAAGGGGACTGATGACATTCGTTTTTTAAAGTCATATTTTTCTCCTAGGAATAATGATAAGGCTCAGTTGTATCAAACATTATTTACTAACTATGATAGTTTTCTCACCTAAAATCTAGATTTGTAGATGCTATAAAGATTATCTGAATGTTAACAACCAAAAGTGCTGTATTTTTCAGATCATAAGATGCACATTTTCCCCCCAAAATGGGGGAAAAGCAAGGGTATGTCTGCTGGGCCAAAGGTGTGGAACCTGAGAACATTACAGTATACTGTCACCACTTGGTTCAGAATAATTTTTTCTTGTTTTCCTGCTTTAAAAACTGGGTGCACCTTAGGGTCCGAAAGACATGATGCTTCTTCAAATTTCACAATATACAGTAGATAGAAGGTAAGCACCAGTCTTTGGTAATGTTTCACTTCCTTTATGTCCTCTGAGAATCAGTTAATCTTTAGAAACAAAACAAAAAACCTTATGACTGTATTTTTTTTGCCATGGTGGTATAGTCCACAATTATTTTTAAGCTTAGAAATGGCTGCTTTATTATAAAGAAGGGCAAGAATGAATTAGAATCATACCTTTTAATTGTATTCACAGGAAGGCGAGGGGGAAACCTTAGCCATGTCGATTGTACAGTTTCCCATTTGATAAATCTGTTGGCTTGATGTATTCACCTCCTACTCACTTGTGCTGCTTCTTCAGCTGAGGAGAAGTTAGAGACTGCTGCAGAGGTGTTCAAAAGAAGAAGGGAATTACACTCTCAAGATTATTATATATCCTTTATGAAGCTCCGATGAAAAATAAATGTGACCAATTTAATAAAACGTCCCTCTGTCCAGTTGGACTGCATCTAGAAAGTAAAGGAGCCCAACAAATAACCATCTTGACCCATATTTGGTGATGTTATGGTCCCTTCCTTTAGCCTGATCACTAAGTGATGCAAACAGTAAAAATCGGGAGAGGAGAAAACTGTAAATATGAACAATGAGACCACATCTCACTGTCTTCCTCATAATGTTTCTTTCAAAGCATTCTGTCTCTGATTGGGAGGAGGGAATTCTGCCCTTAAGATCTTCTAATATGAGCATCATATTTTTTAAAACAGTTCTTCGAGTCTATAATTAGCACTTGATGATTACATTTTTAAAGGAAATCATTAATAGCAGAAAAAGTTTGGAGGCAGAATTTGAAAGAAGAAACAAGTGTTGACTCTCTCTTGGAGTACAGAGGATGAGACCTGGGAAATGGTTGGTCAATTGGTCACCAAACTGGAGAGGAAGTTCTCTTCTGCTATGTGGCCCCAAATCAAAAGAATGCACAAATGTGTGAATAACGTCGAGATGTCTTTGAATTCCTCTATTCCGTTGAGTTCTATTTCCAAAATGTAAATATTCTTCTTCTAATTCATAGCATAAGTGATTAGTCAAGGTCATTGCTATCCATTTTTCTTACCTTAATCCCTTTTTTGCAAGTAGCGAATCCCGAATAGCCCAAAGATAGCCAAGAACATCTTCTATTACTTTGTGTTTCTGTTGTTTTTTTGGGGGGAAGGGGCACCACTGCCCTCTGGTGGTCGTGGGAGTTACCCGGCCTTGCTCCTGGAGAGGTGCTGCTGGATTTGAACCACTAAGCCAATGGGATGCAGTCCTACACTCAACCACTATGCCACTGGAGCTCAGCCCTGTTTCGTTTGATTTTTATGAAGATTTTCAAGACCTAGTTAAAATATATTTATCTTACTGTAAATATTTTATGATAATCATCTATAAGCAATAAAATTAATTTTCTTCCCAGGACCTGCCTTAACACTTTATAGACACACAATAGAGTGAGTTTCATTATATTGTCTCGTTGTTTATGCTAGTTTTATGTGTTTGGGCCTCTGATAATGTGCCCTGCACTCTTTTGTCTCTTTAGTTTTCATCTCGTTAGCATCCCTTGGCATCCCTTGGCATGAATCCAAAATAAAATCAACTGCCATCAAGCCAATTTTGACTCATAAGTCGATAGAGGACTGCCCTTTTTAGGTTTTAAGACTTTAAGTTTTACTGGAGTAGACAGCCTCATCTCTGTCTCTTGGAACAGTTCATAGATTTGAAGCACTGATGTGGTTAGCAACCAAGTGCACTGTCCACTAAGGCACTACAACTCCTTTGTAGCATGAGGAGACATGCACAAGATGTTTGCCTTTGAATACATAAAGGAACTTTAAGCGAATATATATATATATATGAATGAAACCATGCAAAGCATTAAAATCTATATGGCAAAGCATTAAAATCTATATGCTACTCGTCATGTTCTGCACCACTCCGGATCTATCCCTTTTACCCTTGAATAGTAGGAGCTACGAAAGAGGACCCTGGTGGCCAAGTGACTATGGGTTGGGCTGCCAACAGGAAGGGCGGCAGTGAGAAATTAGCCACTGAGACAAAGATAGAACTTTCGGCTCCCGTACAGAATTGGACTCTGGGAAACTCACAGGCGAAGTTCTAGCCTGGCCTACAGGCTCTCTTTGAGTCGGCATCAGTGGCAGTGAGGAAACTGCTCAAAGACGCAGAAGCTAGGCAAGAGCGAGAAACCCTGTTAAGATATGAGCTTACGCATCATTTTACTCCAGGTCCTTGTCACATGTGTTTGAGAATAATAATGATAAGCACATGACCCTTAAAAACCTGAATCATAAAAGATTATCTTCTCTGTAACATTCTTATGAAGGCAGGTTAATACACCAAAAATTCTAATGTTAAAGCATGGCAGTTTAAGACTGCAATTAGTCACGATTTTGCAAATAAAAATTCACTTTTCAGAAAAATAAAGGAAGGCAACTGTTCCCCATTGTCTTTTTCTCCACATGGAACATCAGTAACCTGTACGGGAAGACTTCTGTGTGTGCGATATTGAGGCTGCGCCTGACCCCGGTTCTCATGCACGGAAGGCTGCGCCACTTTGTGTAAGCGGAGACTCACAGGAGAACCAGCTAATGTGTTGTTTCAGGGGCAGTTTACCTTTGAATTGGACTTAAATTTTAAGATCGCATTACTATTTTGATTCCCTTAGGTTTATCGTGCACTGTAGTTTCACGGTTCCACAGTCCAAATCTTAAATCATTTTTATTTCAGACAGATTTTTCAAATTATGTTATGTCAAGCAGTAATATATGTCCTGAATGGGACATATATTAAAAATGAATTAAAAATGGAGACCCATAAGAGAACATTTGTCTTCGGGATACCTGAAATGTAAGAAGTCCTGGTAGTGTTTTGAGCTGCTCTTTGCCGTATCTCTGCGCTGTAACACCGACCTGGTGATGCACTGGGTCCAATGTTGGACTTCACCTAAAGGCTGACGGTTCAAGCCCACCACCTGCTGCTGGGAAGAAAGATGTGGCACTCTCAGTCCCTAAAGATTGGCAACCTGGAAAACTCTATAGAGCATTTCTTCCCTTTCCTACAGGGCTGTATGGGTCAGAGTCCACTCCAGGCTACTGGATTTTGTTTTCATTTTTAAAAATAACACAGAGCTAAGTATTTCTTTTGACAATATTTTGTCAAAAGTAGAGAATTTCCATATTTTACTTCCTCTTCTATGCCTGCCCAATGGTAGCAGCTGTTAGAGGTTTTGCTTAGTCATTTTCACATTGCAGTTATAATTTCCTCACTTTGGGAAGTTGATAACTTTTAATTTATTGCTTAAGAAAAGATACTAAAATATAAACAACAAAACAAAATATCAATAAGTCTTGCAGGCAAAGCTCAGTGACACTGGTGGCATTCGTCTTGTTGGGCAACTGTAAGACGTCTCCTTTTCTAGAGTGTTTTTGGTTGTTTATGGGAACAAGACGCCGCGGTGACATGATGGTTACAGATTGTGCTGCTCACTGCAAAGTCAGCAGTTTGCAATCACCAGCCACTCTAGGGAAGAAAGATGAGGCGTTCTGCTCCTGGAAAGAGGTACAGCCTCAAACTTCGTAGGGACGTAGGGTCGCCATGAGTCAGCGCTAGCTGCAGGGCAGTGGGTTTGATGTGGGTTTCTTGAGAGGAACACGTTTAAGGCATGGCTCCCCCTTGTCTTCCTTTCTACTCTTTGCCACCACCAGTACATTCTGTTCTCTGTACATTTGCCTTTTTGATATAAATGGGATTATATAGGCTATTCTCTTTTATTTATTATTTCATATAGTGTAATGATTTCAAGTTCCACCCATTTGGGGACACAGACCAAGGCTGCATTTCTCATAATGGCTGAGTCATATTCCACGCTGTACAGATACTCCTGAAAACAGGACAGAGCACGAGTTTCCTCTGACATATATGTAGGGTCACCATGAGTCAGAATAGAACTGGTAGCAACTGGTTTGATTTCATTAGGGCTTACCAAAAAATACATTGCGTAATGTTCTGTGTCGAGCCCATGTCATAATATATTAAAAAATACACTATTACTACTGTTATCGTTAAAAATGAAAAAATATCCTACTCAGCCCATTGTTGTATGTCTGACTTTGCTGGGTCTATGATAATGTGTCATGGTCTGTCAAATACTATTATTAAGGATGAACAAACAAGTTAACAATTCTAGCACGTTATTTGGAAAAGGTGATGCCAGATTGGGGGAAAATGTATAAATAGGAAAATGTGGCAGTAACCAAGGTCTGACAGCACCTGATAAAGGAGTGTTCCCATGGGGTGCGGTGGCATGTGGGCAGCCTGGCACCAAGGCATCTGAGGTCCATTTAGGGTCGTGAACATGTTTGCGGAATGAGGGAGCATATCAGATCATTGTTTTTGCATTCACCATCTTAAAACACTTATCAAGTCTCCAAATGGCATGCCCTACCACACACACCATGCTCCACCCCCATCTCCCTGTTGTGGGACATCATCTTCCCCTTCACCCACTGCCTATCCTTTAGCCTAAGCCTCTCTCTCCCTTTCACCAGTGCTTTTATATGATCTTTGTTGTTCTTTGGTGATTTGCTAACTTCACTCAACAAAGCGCCTTCCAAATCCATCCATCTCATGACATGTTTCAGTTTCATGAGTTCCTTTAGTGATGCTTTAAGTATTCCATTGTGTGTATGTACTACAGTGTATTTCTCCATTCTTCCACTGAATGATGACCACTGTGCTATTATGAATAATGCTGTGATGAGCAGATGTGTGCACAAGTCACTTGATATTTCTCTTCCCAATTGTTTGAGGAACACCATACCATTTTCTAACAGTGGTTGTACTGTTTAGCAATTCCATCATCAGTGTATGAGACTTGTACTCTTTTACAATTCCACCATCATTGCTGAGGGTTCCCCCTTCTCTGCGTCTTCTCCAGTATTTGTTCTTTTCTGGTTGGGGGGACTTTCCTGTATTTGTCTGCATGATGCATTATCTCTTCCTCACTTGACTTCACATCCCTTGAGTGGCTAGTGATTGCAAGCATGTCCTCAACAGTCTGTGGGTCACCGGGCTGTCTTCTGTGGTGAACTGCCTGTTCATGAGCTCTGCCCATTTTAAAATGTATATATTTTAGGTTTCGTGTGGAACACAGTAACTATCAAGATTTCATACTAGGCAGTGAATCATTCCCTCATGGCAACCTGACTGGGATGCCTGTAGTGGTATGGGTTTCCTAGGGCTGCCATAATAAAATGTCAACAATGGGGTAACAACACAATAGAAATCCATTCTTTCATGGTTGTGGAAGGTAGAAGTCAAAATTCAGGATATTAATGTAGCAAACTTGAGGGCAAGGAGCTTCTTTGTCTTTTAGATGCTGGTAACCCCTCCATTCTTTGGCTTGTGGTAGAAAAACTATAGCCTCTGCTTCTGCCTTTGCATGGTCATCTTTCTTCTTTCTTTCTTTCTTTTTTTTTCTTTTCTTTTTTTTTCTGGCCATTACTGCTCTCCAGTGGTGGGAGTAGGAAGCCCAGCCCCACTGCTGGAATTGAACCTCTGTCCCAGTGGGCTGCAGTCCCGCGCACAACCACTACGCCACCGGGGCTCAGCCCAATTCTTTCTCTTTTACTCTCTTTTTTTCACTCACTGATTTTATTGGGGGCTTTTACAGCTCTTATAACATTCAATACATCATTTGTATCTAGCATATTTGTACACATGTTACCATATTCATTTCCAAATATTTTCTACTTGAGCCCTTGGTATAAGCTCTTCTTTCCCCTTTCCTTTTTTTTTAAATCATTTTATTGGGGACTTATACAACTCCCCTCATGATCCATACACACATCAATTGTATTCAGGCCACATTTGCGCACTTTTTGCCATCATCACTCTCAAAACATCCTCCTTCCACTTAGACACCCAGTACCAGCTCCCCATATTCCCCTTCTCCTCTCCCCCTCCCCCATGAACCCCGAACAATTTATAAATTGTTATTACTTTTTTATATTATACACTGTCCAATATGTCTCTTCCCTCACTTCCCTGTTGTCCATGCCTCAGAGAGGAGGTTATATGTAGATTTCTGAAATAGGTTCCCCCTTTTACTCTCTTCTTTTAAGGATACAGTTGACAAGGGAGTGGTGAGCTGAGGTTGTTGGTGAAAGGGGAAGGATGATGTAGAAAATACCAAAATACTCGAGTCCATGGAAGGAAGTGACAATAGCAAGTCTACGTTCTCCTTATAAATAAACTAGGAGCAAAGCAGTTTACACAGACAGAAATATGACATGACACACTCAAAGGGCCAGTGACAAAACTGTGGCACGAGATAAACAATAGTTTTTACGAAAAGGTTAAACCTATCACTAGAATTATAGCTGATTATGATCGAGGCCTAGAGGACTGAGCAGATTTGAGGCAAAGTATATGAGTTCAGTTCTGGTCCCTTAAATCTTCCTTGCACATAGACAGGCTGTGGCTGCAACCTTCCAAAGAGGAAATTTGCCATCACAGAAACATATGTTTATGCTTTCTGTATTTATCAGAGGGCTTCCTCATTGCCTTGTTACTTCTATACCTTCCTACTGTTGCCTGGGCATCCAGACACAGTCATTACAGGAGGGTGAATTGTAGTTCTCTGCACTGCTTTGAAGTAAGATGGTCAGATTGAAAGTTCAAGAGGGTTCCTCAACCACCCTATCTCTATCAGGTGCCCATCGGCAGGCACTGTCTTCATCTGCAGCATCCATTCTCTGATAGCACTTTACCAAAGGATGGGGAGTAGAGATAAGAGACACTGGTTTTCTCTATTGCACACATGGTCAGATTAATAGAACTGGTAATATTTTCACAACCAATACACATTTTAAACAGTATACTTTTATTTTTTATCTTGCCCATGAGAGACGTTTGTGTTAGTCCGGGTAATCTAGAGAAACAAATCCATAGAAACCCATATGTGTAGAAGAGGGAGTTTTATATAAAGGATAATTGTGCATTAAGAAAGCATCTCAACCCAGTCCAGGTCAAGTCCACAAGTCTGATATTAGCCCATATGTTCCACATCAGTTTATAAAGTCCTTGTCAGGCTCATTAAACACACGCAGTGCTGCCAAATTCAGGATGATCACAGGCCAGTGAGTAGAAAGCCTTTGGATCCTGTGGCATTGTAACATCTCAGCACTGGCAGGGGTCTCTACGTGGTTTCTCCAACTTCAGAGGTCTGGTTGCAACAAGGTATGTTCACGTGGCTTCTCCAGATCAGGGCACTAGCATAGTTCCATTTGTCTTCTCAGCTGCAATATCTCCCGAGGAGTCAGCCTTGTATAGAGTCTCCACATTAGTGGGTATAGTGACCAGATGTCCCCCACCTCTAAGAAGGAAAAATAGGAATTCCCAGAATCCTCAGAAGATGGCCATGTCCACAGAGGCCTCATTGGCTGTGATCTGATTGACAGACTAGACTTCACCCCTTCACTCTTAATTCTCTCAGGTCCCAAATCGACATCAGATTATGTGACTGCCACAATGTTTATTTTTATTATGATACTTCACTGTATTATATAATACAGAGATAAATACATATGAACAGTCTAAAGTTCATGTAAAATACTTTGATGAGAATATTAATAGAATGGATCTAGTTAGACCTATAAAATATGCTGCTTTTGATTTTGCTTAATCCTGTCTTATTTTTAGCCAATAGAAAAAGAAGGTATATATAAGGAAGGCATTTTATTTAAAATAAGATTTGCTGGTGTCTTTTTTCATTTTTTCCATTTTTGTTTTATCAAGTAAGTATGGGATAATTATTGGAATCATATTTAAAAATGACAAAACATCCTTCTATAGCCTCTTTGACCAATCAAATGTGAAATTTCACCAGTGTTCATTCATTCATTTAATCAATATTTATTGAGCACATTCTAAGTGTGAATGTTTCATCACCCAAGCCTGCTTGAGAGTTTTATGGGCTTTTTTTAAGTCATGACATGAAAATAAAGGTTAGAAAGGTAAATAATCTGAATATTTATGAATAATAAATTTTAAATTGTGTTTTATTAGTTTCTATTTAATATCTACACTGGATTAAATTGGTTTTCATTAGCTTAACTATGAATTATTTAAAATTAATTTCCCTTCAGGTTAATTTATATAGTATAATTACAATGAATGTCATGATTATAAGCTCAATAAATTGCACTCCTACTAAAGGATGATGTTTGTCTACATCTAAAAAGAATTTTAGTTAAGTTGCAATTTTAAATTAATAGAAATCAATATAATTAGAGATTGTTAAAAAGGAATGTCAAGAGCTAATTAGCAGAATTTCAAGGTACCAGGAATGTCTGTAATTGCAATTGATGATAGAAGTCTATCAATAACAACAACAGAAACAAGACACTTATATTCCATTTACCATATTCCAGGTGCTGTTATATAAGCAATTTACAATGATAATTGATGTCTTGAATGCAAAGAGGCAATGTATTGTTATTACTCAAATTTTGCAGACAAAGAAATTAAAGTGAAGGAACATGCCCAATTAATGAAGTGGCAGAACTGGGAAGCCTCTTCATTAGCGGCTTCACTTCAGGCTCCATGCTCAGAAGCCCTCCTGCAATCACTGCATGTATGAGTAACAGATTATTGATGCAGGACCTAGACAAGTCATGACGATCCTCTTCTTCAGATGGACGTTTCCTATGCTGCCCCCTGTGAAACATGAAGAAGTAGGATTGTTTAAATGATTGAAATCAGCACATTTTCTTTATTTCTGTAGATATGGAAATTTAAGGTCTCTGCCATTTTTGAATGATTTATCACCTCTGAGACTTTTTTATTCTGCTCCAGGGTCTCTGGATTCCAGGTGGTCTCATGCATTCGCTGAAGGGATACTTCTTGTGGAATGTCTAATGCTGGACTGACAAAGGGCAATCATTCCTGCAAACTTGGTTCTTGCCCCTATAAAGTTTATATTTCCGAGGAGAAATAAGCCCTCCCTCACTGATAACAGGATTTATTATTGAGTTACCATTATAGAAGTTCAGTGGGGCTATTCAAATTGGAGACTGGATGCCATCCGGGTTATTTAAAAAGACTCTTTGGGGAAGTAATATTTGAGTTGAGAAACAATGATGACAGACATTCACAAATGTTATTTTGGGGGGTTTGCATTGGTGTATGCCATGTTGTCAGTCCTTCCTGGCAGATAGTCTGTGGTCTGTACTTTTCAATGGCTTTTCTTCAGTCATTGTTCAATAGTCAAGGGTGTCTTCCATGGGAAGTCCTGCTGATGCTATTGGGTTGGGACGCCTCCGCCAGGTTTTCGGGTTTCTCTGGCGCTCAATGAACTCAATGTCAGTGGCTTTTAGTGAATCCTCAAGTCATACCGTCTCACCCTCAGAAGCTGCTCATGGAATTCTAAAGCATGTTGGCTCCCTGTGGCCCAACATTCAGCTAAAATTCTGACATTTGAGAATTCTTTCAAGTGTTATTACTCTGTGTAGATCCTTGAACTTTCCCTCATTTAACATGTAAAGATAGTTATGTGTTTACAGAAACACAAAGATTGATCTTTTTCCTCCTCTGTCAAAGTCCTAGAAAATTTGCAGAATCTAAGTTCTCTGATTCTGATTCCAGATACTATGACCCTTAACCGTGGGCCTTTTACATTGAGAGGAAAGGACCATTGTCTCCTGTGCTCAGAGATGATTTTGCTGCCATGTTTTCATCTAACAACAAAAAAAAGTGGGTGTCCTGGAGTCCTTTTCCACTCAGGGACCTTGCACAGAAGAGAAAGAACCCATGTGGTGTTCAAGAGTGCAGTCTTTGGGAAGCAAATAACCAGGCTGTTTTTCACATGTGCTTAGAGTGGACATGAGCCATCACCTTTTGGGCTTGTTGTAAACTACAAGGCGGACAGTATGGAGCTCCTTAGAGGGGTTTCAAAACAAATAGCTGGCAACCTTCATATCATTCTCAACTGAAGGAGGGAATCACATCAGAGACTAAATTACAAGAATACAGTCTGCAGTTAGTTAGCGGTGATCATGGGATCCCATGATACATTTGTGGGATCCACATAGGAAACAAGCCTCCCATGATTTCCCTCTATTCATAACAGAGGGATGAGAGGAGGCATGGTCGTTACCAAAGAGAGTGCACTGGACAGATGACTATGGGATATCATAAGGATAAACCCGGCTTGCATGGCTAAAACCTTGTCAATTCCCCCACCCCAATGAATGTTAGGCCTGATCTGGTCTTCAATATTTTCTGTCGTTTTCGTTTGTTCATATTAGAGGTTATCTCAGGTGCTGTGTGTCATTGGGAGTCATCTTCTTGAATTTTGTATTATGTTTTTCTGTTCATCAGCATATGAAATCCAGGATTGACGAACCTATACCAAGTAGAATAAGGGGTTCTGGGGATACACACTGATCTGGGGGCGGGGGGTAAAAGGTATTTAATGTCAAGGAGTATGAGATGAAAAAGAGTATTTGGGAACTGCTTGTGCCGGCAACTGTACAAAACTGCTTGATGTGATCGAACTATGGCATAATATGATATGATGTCCACATTCCCTCCCCCCAAAATGATCTTTTTTTTGGGGGGGATGGCATCCATTAGTACTCTGTGGAGCACAATATTATGCTGTTCCCCAGGGGATTGCCAGGAACTCACCTGACTCATACCTACTTAATGCACCCCGGAAATCTGTGCATGGCTCTAGGCCAGTCCTATATACTTGGGGAGCAATATACTTTTATTCATTGTTCCTCAGGGGAATTTACCATCCGTTTCTAAAAACCCCCTCTGGGGACATTCAGTAGGTTCCAATTATTTTGAAATGTGTTTTGGTTGTTTTTGTTGGTCGTTATTATTATGGCAATACAGACTCCTGTGAGCAGAGCAGAACTGTACTTCTGCAGGATGGATCAGAATCTGATTATCAGGCGTATATTCTGCGGCACTTCTGGACAGATTCAAATCGCCAACCTTGTGCTAATAGTCAAGGCTTAACTTTTGTACTATTTATGCTTCTTCATAATAGTAATGAGTTAACTAACTGCTATGGAGTCCACTCCTATGGTAGCAGACCTAAGAGATGGAAGAGCACTGCCCTTCGGGGAGTCTGAGGCTGTGACTCTTTTTAGCTGCAGAAGCCACGTCTTTCTCTCTCAGAGCAGTTGGGTTTGAACCAGTGACCCTGTGAGTAGCAGTCCCCTATTCCACTGCTGCCTTAATGTTTATTAAATAAACATTTGCATTTGCATCTTTTCTTCCTGTTCTTATAATCCCCTTGTTATTATTTTCATTTTGTTCAAAGGGCAGCCTGGAGTGTACCAAGCTCTTTGCTTATTTCAGGTATATGTCTAAAATATATTTGCGACTGATTTGTGTATCAGTCACAAACACATATAAGTCACATGATTTGCTTCTTTAGCAAACCCAGATTAGCATGAAGACCTTCAAGGGAAAGTCAACAGAAACAAATGAAGCTTTGATGAGTTTGAAAGTGCATGCACACACAGCATGGTTCAGCAATCAGGACATAAGATGCCATTGTAGAAACATAATTAGAAATGATTTTTTTCTAATCAAAATAGCCAAAACTTTTGTTACACTTTTGTTGTTGCTGTTTTTGCTTTTGAGGGGGCATCACTGCCCCCTGGTGGGAGGAGGAGGCCCAGCCTTGCTCCTGGAGAGCTGCTACTGAATTTGAACTGCCAACCCTGTGGGCCGCAGTCCCGCACACAACCACTGCGCCACCAGGACTCAGCCACTTTTGTTATACCTTAAAAGCTTTCAGATCCCAATAAAATATAGGATATGCGAAATCTCTTTTTTCAGTACAGAGCTACTTATTTCATATGGTTAAGTGTGAGATTAGAAATAAAATCTGCTCAAAGTGAACACATTTAAGTCCTTAAAGAACTGCAAATATTTTAAAATTATTTTTTCTGTAATTTTGTATCTTGAGTCCTTTTTGTGACATCAGTGCTCTTCCATATTGAATGTCCTTTAAGTCCCAGGTTGAAAAGGGAATGAAAATGAACTGTCATTTAGTTCATTCCAACCCATAGTGAACCCAGCTCAGAGATGAGAGCTGCTAAATTTCTATGAAAGCAGACTGCTTCATCTTTCTCCCATGGAGCTACTGATGGCATTCACGCTGCCAGACCTGGCGATGATCCACACAATGTATAACCCACTAAGCCACCAGAGGGACAGAAAGAGTCCGATGTCATGGTGACGCTAATAGGTCGATCTGTTTTCCAGCCTCAGTTTGCCCCTTCTAAGTTAAAGACAATTGTGTTTTCTCAAATATCTTTGTTTCCTAGATGTAAAAATTAACTTTATATGTGTAAGTCACTTACAAGGGTGCCCAACCCAGAACAAGTACTAGACAACTTTTGTAACTTGGAACTTGTATGAAATTACTCAGAGGGAGCCATAGCTTTGATGAAACGTAGGCTTAAGTACCAATAATACGCTGCTAAAAATGTTCAAGAAGAGATGATTCTAAATGATACAGTAATGGCCTATAATTTCTGGTGCTGGAATCAATATAGAAATCCTAGGAAGAAAATAAACAGAACTTGACTCTAATATATCCCCTTGACTTTTCAAATAAAAACCCAGTATTATTATTTCACAATTGTTGTTCACATAAAACGTCTCCAGTGCTATAGATAGAAACTGAAAAGGCATTCCTGGCCTTTTGGACTTTTTATCTAAATAAAGCAGACAGGAGTGAAACAACCACTGTAATTATCCCAGTGGGCATCTGAAAGAGTAAGCCTGATGTGTAAATTAGGAGCTTTTATGAATCAGAGGGTAAAACTATATGCCTTTGTCAAAGTTTAACTGTATGCACAGAACTGCTGAATAGTTCTGCTGAAGTTAGGGCCTGGAAGTCCTGCTAATGTATGCATTTGTTTGTCCAAGGAGGGCACTTTCTTATCAAATTGGACACCAGGGACTGATGTCTTGGAACTGCGCTGTGATCTTTACTGAGCATTCCTTTGTTTAAAGCTGCCTAGTTTTTAAAGTTGTTTTCCTCTTTAGACTTAGACATTAAAGGGAAAAATAAATTAGTTCTGTTGATATGAAAGCATAGAGTAAGTGTGCATTTAGTGTGCTAAGTAAACAAGAATTTGAAAGAATTGAGCCCTAGAGAGAATTGCTCAGGCATGGGATTGCTAGAATTGCTTAATTTGTGTAAAAAGAAAAACTGGGACAGTGAGACTCTTTCATTGAAGAGCAATTTTGAGAAGCAAGGAAGCAAGACTGAATGATCCCTTTGACATAAGAAATGATGTTTACTATATAAATGGCAAGGGAAAAGAGGGCATCGTTGGTAATTCTAGATAAGGGTCTGATGGTCTTATCTCCTGAATGCAGAATTATGTCAAACAACTAAATGAGATACAAAGACAGATTTGACAGTTCCTTCCCTCAAAGAACATACAGGCTGAGATCGGAGAAAACTCAAAACCTACATGTATGTCATGCTAAGTACCACACTAAAGATGTAGCCACACTCAGGAAATCACACAGAAAGGAGTTCTAGTGCAATGGGAGGAGAGGGATGCATTGGCCAACCCTTCTTGAAGAAGTGGCAAAAAAACGAATCTTACGAAATGAGGAGGGAAACATCCTGGGTAGGATGACAATCAGAATTTCATCAGATTTGCCTCCTAAATCACCTGATTAACTACACACGAACACACACACACACATTTAAAAATGCTGAGAACAATGATCAAAAATATATAATGTATATAATAGAATACAATTTAAATAAAAACAAAGCATAAAACATCCTCCCTCAGTCAAACACATAAAGGAGCATAAGGACATTATGAGGCACTTCAGAATCATGTTTTATAGGAATAATTCCAAGCACACCACGTTGTAATAAATTGTAGCTGAGCTGCAGACAGGAGGCCCTATGGTCCATGCTCCATCCTGCTTCTGCTCAAATCCTGTCAGAACTTCAAAACACCGTACATGGTTCCTCAATCTTCCTCACTCGAGTTTTGGAAGCCAACATTGGACAAATTTCCCAACTGTGGCAGTCATGTGCTTATGTTAATTTTATGATTGAGATGTAGGGGTGGAGTCTAGCCTGTTAATCTGGAGATAGCCATTGAGCAGCCAATGAGGCCTCTATGTGGGCATGACTTTCTCCTGAGACTTCTGGGAAATCTCGCGATATTTCCCTCGTGAAGATGAGAAGCTATCTCTCCCAGTTGTTGGAAGTTAGTCTCAGAGATGATGAATCACGAAAAAGACAAGCTGGCAGCGTCCGAGAAGCTGGAGGAGCCGGCGGAGAGACCACATGGCCTTGCCCTGATGGAGCCAGACCTCTGAAGCTGGAGCGGCATGCTGTTGATGGACCCTGAGCCCTGGAAGCGAGGAGCCATGGGGAGACCCCTGCCAGCGCCAGAATTCTGCACCCACTGACCTGTGACTTCGTGAGTCAGAAGGCGACTTTATAGACTGATTTTGGGCATATGGGTTAATATCGGACTTATGACTTTGAACTGGACTGGACTGGGATGTCTTCTCAGTGTCACATTCCTTTTGTATATAAACCCTTTCCTTATATCGATATGTGTATCCTTGAATTTGTTCCTCTAGTCTACCCGGAATAACACACTGACTTAGCTTACACATTTGACATTTGCTCAGATCTACTTCTTGAGCCCTAGTGACATAATAGGCTATGCAGTGTGCTACCGACCATGAGGTCAAAAGTTCCAGATCACCAACTGTTCTGTGGGGAAAGGATTAAATGTTCTCCTCGTGTAAAGAGTGATCTTCTCAGAAAACCACAGAGACAGTTCTACCCGCGCCTACAGGGCCATAGTGAATCATCACTGACTCGATGGCAATTTGTGTTGTTGAGTTTTAGATTCTGATAGTATATCCCACGAGTCTAGCATCCATTCTCAACCTGTGGGTCGCAACCCCTGAACAACCTTTTCACAGGGATCTCCCAATTCATAACAGTGGCAAAATGACACTTATGAAGTAGCAATGAAAATGATTTTATGCTTGGGAGTCACCACAACATGAGGCACTGCATCAAAGGGTCTCGGCATTAGCAAGGTTGAGAACCCCTGCCAGGGTATAAATGATTAGTGTGCCTCACTGCAAGCTAAAAGGATAAAGGGTTAAGTCAAGTCTTTGACTCAGTGATTAAGCAGTTGACTGTTGACCAAAAGGGAAATAGTTTGATCCCCCAGGCCACTCTTTGCAGAAAGACACAAGGGTGTCTCCTCAGAGACGTACAGCTGCCCTTCTAGTTCGTGTGCATCAGAGTTGATGTCTACTTGATGGGCATGAGTTGAGTTCATTTAGTTTTGCATCTTTTAAAGCTCTTCCATTTCGTTTGGTCAAGAGCAGGTGCTTGTTAATGAGGGGGCTGCCAGCTCTTCACAGAGGAATCACCCTTGTTCTTGTTTGTTTTGTTTTGTTTTCCCACTCTTTGCTTTTCCACTTGAGGCTCAATCTTAGATCTTTTGCTGTTTGGACAACTTTGCCCCATGTCATTCATGAGCATGGGATATTTGTACTTTGTGAATTTTGATCAGTTAAAATCAAAGGCAATATTTGTGTTTTTGATTGTTAATCTCATAGGGAAGCTTTTCTTAAGCTTTTCCTCCAGCTTAAGAAGCTGTACTCAAAGTCATGCTTCTGGTACAAAGAGTAGACATTTCTTTCCTGATCTGGCAGTTTCTAGCTCCCTTTACCCTGGATAAACTTTGCAATGTCCTTCGAGGTAATTTAAAATATGTGAATTATTTTAAAGAGTATTCCTTAGATATAGATTTTTCTTTCCTTTAAAAAAATCATTGTTTCATGTTCATTAGCTACCTTTTATGTGGCTTTAAATCAGTTTACATGTATTAAATTCTTCATATGAATCACCGCATAGTATAGAATGCTTCTATATGGATGCAGATATTTGAACAACAGGCTTTTGTAAAACGTGGAACTAATGCAGTGGACCTAGTGGGAAAGATTTTTAACAAAGAAACCGGAGTCCTAGGATCGCTAATTGTTTTCAATTTTCAGTGCAATCAGTCTTATTTCTTCTCTGTGGTCTGCAGTTCAGGAATTTTGTAGGCACAGGGATTAAAGAATCCAGCTGCAAACTGAAAGATTGGTGATCAAACCCATAATCCACTCCATG
>PVJH01006249.1:58297-103607 GCA_004026705.1 Nesogale talazaci
CCCCCCCCCCCCCCCCCCCCCCCCCCCCCGTTTACTATCTAGTTACAGAGAGTTAGCAGGACAGAGAGTATAGAGAATGGAAGCTCGGGATCCTGGCTCATTGGGATTGATGGCTAATGCTGCCTAGTTCAGGAAAATGTGGCATGCTACTTCTCTAGACTTTCATTTATTTTTCTGTCATAAGACATAGTAATATACTGGGTGCTGTGTGGATACATCATTAATGTAGAGCCCTTAGAATAGCAGTTCTCCACTCATGGGTCATGACCCCTTTGGGGTCATACAGCTCTTTCTCAGGGGTCACCTGATTGATAACAGTAGCAAAATTACAGTTATGAAGTAGCACCTAAAATAATTTTATGCTTGGGGGGGTTACCACAACATGAGGAAATGTATGAAAGGGTCACAGCATTAGGAAGGTTGAGAACCCCTGCACTAGAATATCATGCAATACTTCAAGACTTAAGAAAATACTTTCTCTATGTTTGCAGGAGAGACAGAGAGGAAGTGTGTGTGTGTGTGTGTGTGTGTGTGTGTGTGAAGGACTATTTACCAAAGATATGGGTGGCTCAAGATCAGGAGTATTCTGAAAGGTTCTCACAGATCAGCCTTTTGTTGAAGGAATGTGACAGGATGGAGTCATGCATGGCCATCTGCAGGTGGAGATGGGAGAGACTCTCGCTGTGCCATCAATCAGTAGGTGGAAGGTCTTTCAAACAGAAGCTCTGTTGGGGCAGTGGGTAACATGCTGGGTGGCATCAGGAAAGATGCCATTATCTCAAAACCCTATAAAGCAGTTGAATAAGTGTGAGCTTTCGATTTGGGTTGAAACATTGAGACTTTCAACTCTGTTGATTAAATTTGTCTTTGGAAATGTGTTTTCATTGTCCCCAGTTCCTCTGTGGCCCCACCCCCAGGCTAACCTGAAAACAGTGCCTGTACCACATTGTGTGATCTCACTCAAAAACTCAAATTCGCTGCATGGAGACAAGGCTGACCCAGAGCGACCCTCTCCGAGGTTCTGAGACTGTAACTGCTTAAGGGTGCAGAATGTCCAGTCTTTCCTCCCTCCACGCTGCTGGTGGTTTCAATCTGCCAACCAATTGGCTCACAGCCCGCACTTTTTACCACACCGCTTTCAATGTGAGACGTCTATTCAAAGAGTAGAGAAAGAGGAAAGTAGCTGAGGGAGTCTGACGTCTAGTTCATGTTCGATGTCTCCAAGGTCATTCTCACTGCATCTTTAAACCCAGTGCTGAGTGAATATACTCACGCTCTTGTACTTTCTTTCCAACAAACCCTGTGGCACTGGGGTGGGGGTGGGGGGGCGCGGGATCAGGAAAGCTGTGACAAGAAAAGAAAAATCATAAGAATGAGTGGAAGTGAGGTTGAGAAGGTGTTTAGGTTCAACCGATCAAAAGTCCTGATTATTGTAACACAGGGGATTGTGGATGTTTAAGTGAAAAGAATAGACACGTCCAAAGGTGTGGAGTGGGAGGGATTGAGATGTGAAACACTGCAACTTTCACCTCGATTTAAATTCTTGAGGTTTATAATTCATCGACTTGATTGCAGTTTGCAATGGGAGAAGATAGGATGGGAGCAAAGGACTAAAGGTGGCCAAATGAAAAGACATACTTGTTTTTAGTACTGGAATGATTATATTATTATTATTATTATCATTATTTTAAATAATTTTATTGGGGGTTCATACAACTATATCACAATCAATACATCCAGCAATTGCATGCAGACACCACTTGTACATTTGTTGCCATCATCATTCTCGAACATCCTCTTTCTACTTAGGCCCTCGGTATCAGCTCCCCATATTTCCCTTTCCTTCACCCTACCCCTCCCCCATGAACCCTTAATAATTTAAAAATTATTATTTTGTCATATCATACACTGTTCAGTGTCTCCCTTCACCCATTTTCCTGTTGTCCATACCCCAGGGAGGAAGTTATATGTCGATCCCTTTATTGGTTTCACCTTTCTACTCCACCTTCTTGCCATCCTCCCAGTATCGCCACTCTCACCACTGGTCCTGGAGGATTCATCTGTCCTGAATTCCCCTGGTTTCTGGCCCCAGTGTACATCCCCTGGTCTAGCTGGATTTTTAAGGTAGAATTGGGATCATGGGATGGGAGGGAAGGAGCATTTAAGAATTAGAGGAAAATTGCATATGTTATTATTGCTACACTGTACCTTCACTGGCTCACCTCCTCCCTGCAACCCCTTTGTAAGGGGATGTCACTTCACCTACTGATGGACTTTGGATCCCCAATTCTTATCTCATCTGAAATAATGTCTATGCTTTAGACTGTCTCTGGTATTAGGCATGTTAGTAAAATAAAGGCAACATTTTAGTATTTTTAACCAAATGATGATTGCCTAGTCCCAAAGTGAATTAGATCATTAACAAGTTAACCGGATCTGTCATTGAGGGTGTGTTGTTAGTTTTAAAAGATCGACTCAATGCAATTAAAGCCTACCTTTGTACACAAAGTTTTCAACACCCTCTTTTAGGAATGCAGGATAATGTTTAAACCTAGGTTAAATTAAAGAAACAAAGTAGGAATATATTGTTTAAAAATGATCTCCTCCATTGGGCTTCTACTCAAGTACTTCCTCAACACAAGAAGACTTTGTTCTAACAATCAGGCATTCTGAGATGCTCCTGGCACAATCACTTTAGAGAAATAGGTGCATAAGCAAACGTGGTTTTTTTTTAAGCTGATGGTGCCCTGCTATCAAAAAATGTAGCATCTGGGGTCTTAAATGTTTGAAGATAAAAAAGCAGCCATCTAGCTGAGAAGCACCAAAGCCCACATGGGTGAAGCACACCAGTTTGTGTGATCATGAGATATCAAGGAATCAGGTATCAGGCAGCAAAGACCCAGAACAAAATATCATGTCAATCTGAATGGGGATGGAGGTGAGGGTGCAGAGTGGAGACCCAATGTCAATCTGCAGGAAATTGGACATCCCCTTACAGAAGGGTCGGAGAGAGGAGACAGGCTAGTCAGGGTGCAGTTATAGCACTGACAAAACATGCACCTTTTTTTTTCTGGTTCTTTAATGCTTCCTCACCCCCACTATCATGACCCTAATTCTACCTTACAAATCTGGCTAGACCAGAGCATATACATGGGTATAGATAAGGGCTGGAAACACAGGGAATACAGGACAGATAAACTCCTCGGGACAAATATTGAAAGTAACCATACCAGAAGAGGAAAGTGGGGAGAAAAGGGGGAACTGATTGCAATAACTTATCTATAACTCCCTCCAAGGGGAATGGACAACATATAAGAGGGTAAAGGGAGACATTGGATAATGCAAAACAAGGAAAAATATATAAATTATCAAGGGTTCATGAAGGAGGGAGGGTGGGAGGGAGGGAGAGGGAAGGGTAAAATGAGCTAATACCAAGGGCTCATATAGTATGAAAATGTTTTGAAAATGATGGTGGCAACAGATGTACAAATATGCTTGACAAAATGGATGAATGTACGGCTTGTGATAATAGTTGTATGAGTCCCCAATAAAATGATTTAAGAAATTATCTCTTCACCTGCCCCTTAGAGTTTGAGGTTTTCTTTTTGGCCACAGGAAAGTGAGGAGAGGCAGAAGGTATGAATGGGCTCTGGAAACCAATGGAATACTTCGCTATGCAGCATCGTTTCTGGCTGAAATATAGGTTATTCTGATCTTAAGCTTTTTATCATAAATATACTGATTATGTATGCAGGGAAACACACACATGCATGGACTCTTTAACAAATGACAAATGCTCTGTGTGAATTTCAATAAAAATGGGTCTTAGTAATGACATAAAGTCCAGAGAGTTTCTTATCTCATGACCTAATTGTGTCATCTTTGCATACTGAAGACACCAAAGCAATATCCTGCTTTTAAATGAGTCTGCATTGCATAATCTGACTTTGACAAAGCATGCTCTGGTGCTAACCACTGTAATTCTCTGTAAAACTCAGTGTCATTGAGAAGATTCCAACTCAAAACGATGCTCTATGACCAGGGTAGAACCGCCTCTGTGGGATTCTGAGACAATTATTCTACATAGGAATAGCAAGCCCCATCTTTCTCCCATGGAGCAAGTGGTGATTTGGAACTGACTATCTTGAGGTTAGCAGTCCACCATGAAACCACTACATCACCAGCATTCCTGCCACTGTAACTGTGATCGTTTGAGAACATTGACTATAATGCATGGACTAACGCTTACTTGTCCCTTCTCCTAGAAGTAAAGAGAGGTGCTCCAGAGTCAAAATCAACTCTCAACTAACAGATATTACCAAAAAATTCTCACGGAAACTGTGACAGGGGTTGCCTCTACGTCTGACTCTAATATGTGTCACAATCCTCTTTTAAAATATAGGAGTCAGTCCCTGCTACCCTCCTTTTATGATGTTGGGACAAGGAAAACTGTCCCCAGAAGCATGCAGACACACCTATGCTCCTAAACCACACCTTCAGTCATCATGGCCTGCATCACCCTTTCCTCTGCTCTGCAGAACACTGTGTATATCATATCACAGTTATAGTTGATGGGGTGCCTAATAACATTCAAACTTGTCCACCTGTGTCTTAACACAGGGATCTGTCAATGGGTTCCTCTGGGTTTTCTGTACTCTTCCATAGGGTTGGCAGTCTCTGGGAAAGTGAAACAGGGACCAGCTGGTGCTAAGAGAAAACCCAGCGCTCTGTTCCACAGAGTTTGTTCCTGTCTCCCACATATAATAATGCTCCTCCCCAAGCCTCTTTCTCCCTTTAGAGATGTTGACTCTAGAAAAGTGTAGAGGAAAGACTGCCTTGCCAATTCATCTTGTCCATCTTTTACTTGCGTGAAAATGCAATGTGTAGGAGTCTGTTCTTCTTTCCCATAATTCTCATGCATTAAAATATAGTAATATAAAGGTAGGGAAGAAAACTTAGCCTAAAGATATAAACTATGAATTTAAAGGTTCATAGACAGAAATATTTGTACTAATTTTCTTCAATTTATTTTTTTAATTAAATAATCCCTAAAGGATATTAAAATATGTGCCAATTATTAGTAATGAATGAGTAATCTTATGAGCCTATTTGATATTATCAGAAATCTTTAAAATATGCTGCTATAGGAATACACCAAAATAATGGGTTGGGCACAGTGGCAGTTACTGAACCTTTGATAAGGGGTCTTTTGCTTTTATTTCTCTCTGCTGAAAACAATCCTGTTTTGCTTAAACAACTAAACATTTAAAGAAACTACAAAACATGAGTAATTTTCAGAAGTGTGATCACTTTCTCATTATTCTGGACCACTTTACTGTTAATGTTTCTTAATTAGGACTATTCCATGTGACTTAAACCATTGAACTTTGAACATTGAGTTCAATTGTGATATGAAATAACTTACTTGTAATGGTTAGAAGTGATCCATCTAGACTCTAGATTCTAGAGGTCATTTCAGTTCATTGCTGATGTTCTCATAAAAATATCTCTCAAGAATCTACTGGATTATACTATTTGTGGGACCGAGATAAATGCCCTAAGACATTTTAATGTGTGGAATTCTAATGTGATATTTCTCACTCAAAGGAAGTTTTGAGAAACTGTACTTTCTTCCTAATTTATTTTATTTTCCAAAACTCTTTATTATCAGTGCATAATCCAGACATTATTTCATTCAATAGTTCAGTCATGCCAAGAATTGTTGTACTATTGCTATCACAATCAGTTTCAAAATATTTTTATTCATTTAGTGTTCTTTCAACATCAGAACGCCAGACTTTTTCATTCTTTGATAGCCTTTTACCAACCAGGACATAAATTATTATACAGGGAATTGTCAGGATGCTTTCATAGCTCTCATTTCTTTTAATAAAAGAGAAGTATCTGAAAGCAGTTCTGAAATATATATGTATGTATATATTAATCTTTTTAAAATACAAACACATAGTAAATGTAAGATTTGAAAGACATGGAATTTGAAGGTTCTTTTGAAAATAGCATGCCCTATTGTTCCCAAACAATGAACTGTAGCAATAACAGACTAGTCAGCATGCTCAAGAAATGTCTGATGACGTTGTTGATAGCATCTGAGCTTCCTGCTCTGTTAATTTACGCAGATAATAGAGAAGGACAATGAAACATTGGCTAGATTCATTAGAAAGGACGGGGATTTTCTCTGTACAAATAAGTACTGAGCGCCTGGCATTTTTCTAGGTTTAGTGACCTAATATAAATCTGTTTTACTACATTCAGCTTAGGGATCATAGATACCTCAACCCATCAGCCCTCTTCCCAATTCTGCCACACGCCATCCTCCTAGAGAAACCTGAATTTCCCACTTGGGTCTGGCAATTCATTGCAATGACCACAAAGAACCTACAGACCATTCCCTTGATCATGGGTCCCATTAGGGAAGTTAGCAGTGTACCATTCAGTGTACCATTCAGAAAAATTACCCAGGATACAGCTGTTCAATCTGGACACCCTCTCCTGCCCTCAGCCACTTAGCCTGGCTTCTGCCTCGCTAGGACCATATTGCAAAGTTCTTTTAGAGCTGACAGTAAATGCAGACACAATGCCCCCCTCCATGCAGCTCGGCTAACTCTCCGAGTGAAGTGCATGATAGACCCTCCTCCACAATGCAGCTTTCGGCCCCAAACATCCATTTTACCTGCTCTGTGTGGTGGGAAGGCTTCTGTTCAGTCTCATGCTCTGACTCTCAGTTTGTAGCCTCTGATCTTCCCCACTTTTCCATCATTCCTCCCCTGGTGCCCACTCTGTCTCCTAGATCAAGGAGGTTTCGTGTGTTTTCAGTAATAAAGAGCACGCTGAAAACATAGGGAGACATTTTAGGTGATATGGATTTTAATGCAATGATATGGGACACACATGTTCCAAGTCGATTCTGGTAGTAGAATTGCTGAGTGAGACCCATTTCTTCATATGTACACCAGTACAAAGGGTCACAAACGGTGTTGTCTTCCGCTCATCAGGTCTCCACAGTCAGCGTGCAGGTCACGGAGGTAAAGGAAGATCTGTGACAGAAGTGGGAGCCAAGTGAGGGCAGAAACTCTCTTTCTAATAACTGGTATCCCAAGAAAAGATTATTGAATCCCAATGTTACTTCGACTGTAGCAAATAGAATTTCAGACAGCAAAAGCGCACAAAGGGAGATGAGGGATGCTTCTGTGCAACTCTTCTGAGTTTTATCACAGTCTTTATCTGTGAGAACTTTCTGTGCCACAGTGATATTTGGTAAGAGTCTATGGTATAGAGTGAGCACATCATCCAAAAAATATCACCATAGCAAATACTATTACAAGACATTTTTTATACAAAACAGGTACTGGATGGGTTTTCTTTAAAGCACAGGAAAATTCCGTGGTTTCTGTACTAATCTACTAAACATCTTTCATGGAATGTATGAATGACATAGAGATTATTCCCAATAAATCCTATACAAATAAATTTTACTTCCAGGATACTAATAATCGCTGAGTGCAGTTTTGACGATTTTCAGATGTACTAAAACCACCAGAATTGCATACGCTGACTCATACACATGCATTTGCACATGCAAAGACATGTGTACACATATGTGTCAAGTGTGCAGTTAATAGTTATAGGTTAAAGGTTAAAGGTTATAGATTAAATAGTTAAAGGTTATAGATAAGAAGGCCTAAGTTTAGATGTGAAAGTCTTTCTGAAGCCATTTCAATTATAAGAATATGCAAATTTTATACAGCTTTTATAAAAGTGCTAATATAGAAAAAATAAAAAATGATGAATTTAAAAAGTAATGTATATATATATATACTTTAATATCATCAACACACTTTAATGATATTAAATCTTGTGTATGATAATATTACTCTGGTTTTATAGTGATAAAATATGCAGCAGAGGTCATAAAACTACAAAGTAGCAAAATCCAAGGCACTATGACTTTCTTGCATTGTGAAGCTAATATCTTTTTCACTAAAGCAGGTCCTTGACATGGTCGCCTGACTCCGTACATGTGCACCACTATATTAGACAATTAAAATTAGAGCTCATGCAATCCCATCTGCTAATCCATGCTTTTTGCAAACTACTCTCTGATTTGGAGTGAAATCATAATTAGAAGTATGTGTCAAATATATCAGTATAGTAGGCTGAGCTTAGCATAGAGAGAAATTTAGTAATGGCATTTATTATTTTTTCCTGCTAACTCTCACACTTTTGGTGGGAAGAATTGGGAATTAATATCTTCTATGAAATGTCATCTTTGGAGTAGGTGTATTCTCAGTTTTTATGACCTGGTTATTTTGATTTGGGGGAGTCGTTTACAATCAACTGAAAATTTTGGCCTCTTTTAAAAGGTAGAGAAATTCCTAGATATGATTAGTGTACATTCTGCAGGGTATCTCAACCAATAATTAGGGACATTCCCTCTCTCTCTGGACCTTCCAGTCATCTCACATTGATTAAGAAAATATCCTGTTTTTCTAAACAATCTAGTTTTCATACAATGCCTCATTTAACAAGAAGTCCTACTTCTGCTACCTTAAATTATTCCAAATAAAGTCATGGAAAGAAAATGGTTGATACACAAGAAGATGAATCACTGTGTAGCGTCATATGCATCTTTATGATCTCACAGTCAAATCTACCAGTCACCAAGTGTATGTGTCATCAAAGGGGCTGGTTATATGATTTTTTTCAATATTTAAGATAGTTAAAGAAGCAGTAAAAATATTTTTCCAGTCACACAATCATAGAGCTCCCTATGCTGGGAATGATAAATTGAACGGAAATGATATTGCATTCACCCTTAAAAAGAACATTTCAAGACCAATCCTGAAATATGAAGCTGTCAGTGATAGGATAATATCAATATGCCAAAAACTATTATTTATACACTAAGCGGTGATGCCAAAGAGGCGGGAGCTGATCAGATGTGCAATTAAAATGCAGTGAGAAGAACTGGTGAATGGGATGAGAAAGTTGGAAACAAAATAGGATCAGCAGTTGGAAAATATGGCCCTGCTGATAGAAACAACACTGGAGATGGCACGATAGAGTTTTGAAGAACAGCAACTTATGTGTTGCAAATACATTATTTTCAAAATATGGACCGTACCTGATAGAAAACAGAGATATTAAATTGACTACATCTGTGGAGAGAATGGAGCTGTTCAATTACTATCTGTGAGAACAATGTCAGGGACAGATTGAAGAGCACATCATCATTTGCTCAAATGCAAGTTCAACCGGAGGTTGAAAAAATTGAAACAAGTCCAAAAAGGTCAAAATATGACCATTAGTATATTTCACCTAAATCTAGAGACAATTCCAAGAATAATCATGATGTATGGAATACTAATGAATGAAGAGCACACAACTTTTTTGCAGTGATAGCTAAGACTTCCATATGTGGAAAAACCACCCCCCGCCCCCCTCTCCAAGTGCATTGAAAACACAGGCAAGAAAGAACAGACAAAATAGATGTTAGAAGAGACTCAACTCTTGAGCAGTACATAGCTAATGCCAGTGGAAGACGTGACAAAAGTGCTGAACAGATGATTTCAAAGTGCTTTATTTGTAGCCCTCATCTAAGAACAATACTTGTCTTCATGAAGAGATTTCTGAAGATTTGTATGCTGTATAACGGAGTGCAGTAACGAATTCAGACAGTGCCCAGCGATCAGAAAGACTATCATTTGGAGGTCTTCGGGGCTTGTTGAAAACAAGCAGCCATCTAAGTAAGCTGCCAGGTCAGTCCATCCAGAAGTACATCTGCACGTGTGAGCCAAGGATTTAAAAGTCAAGGATTGTAAATAATCAATTGAGACTGCAGGAGGGAAAGGTTTTAGAGCTTAACTTCTGAGCACTGGGTTTGCAGCATGTTATGAAAGACATCCACTCGCTGGGTCCTCATGGGGATTAAGCCTGCTGTGAATCCCCTCCAGCCATTGACCCGGGATAGGAATCACTTTGCTCTGGGAAAGTGAACCAATGCAGTCTAGTTAGGGGACAATTTAACTCCATGACATGTGTTCTCCCTTTGAACCCATTTATGTTCTCCTCGTTTTATTATTTTCTGCTGCCTTCTGGATTGAGGTTTTTCTCTGCTTCATTTTATTATTGTCATTGGGCTTTTATATTTTTTGTTTTATGCATTTTTCTTTACATGATATCTGGAGTAGGCAGACCGATAGTGACAGTCATTGGATGAAGAGTGTCTTAGGCAGGGGAGGGTGAGATGGAATGGGAAGCTAATGAGAATGACTATAAGAAAGAAGAAAATATTCTAAAATGATCATGGTGTTGACTGCACAACCCTTTCTAATTGTTCAAATCATTGAATTGTATGCTATGTACTTTATATGTCAATAAAGTTGTTACCTTTTTAAGGTTTCAAAATGCAGCTATAGATGATAAAGTCTTACAGTAAGATAAGGTATTACAATGAAATGAGCAGAGGTCTAGAAACATCAAACAAAGAGGAAGGAACATGCTCTTCATTTCTTGAGCTGAAAGAACTTAAGAAGTACTTCAAGTCCTAAGTTGCAATATTGAAAAATTCTATGGACAATCCAGTCATGCAAAAGATGGAAGGCGTGTACAGTAACTATCAAAAATGATAGTCAACGTTCAATCATTTCAAAAGATGGCATATGTTACAGAACCAATGGTACTGGAGGAAGATGTTCAAGCAGCATGGAAAGCATTGGAGACAAATAAGAAGCCCAAAAGTGACATTTTACTAATGGTAATATTTGAACAAGTGGACACAACACTAGAAGTGATGATTTATTTGAGGCAAGAAATTTGGAAGATATTGCCTTCTGAAAATTCCTCATAAATCCATATATGTGCTCATTTCATAGAAAGATCATCCAAGAAGATATAGAAATTATTGAACAATAACATTAATATCACTCTTAAGTAAAGTTTGCTTTCTAGTTATTACAGTAAATATGCATTACTTCAGTGCTCATTTCTAATGACATTTATTTCTAGGTGAAGCCAAAATCTTAGAATATGAATAACACTGTTATCTTCTTTCCCAAGGAAACAGTTATAATTTCTGCTTCACAGAGTCAGCATTATGCTCAGTATAATGTAATCATTAAATAGAAAAGTAGAAAGGTCAAGCTGATATTTCTTGCAATAAATTATAATATCTTACTGAAAATATCTTACTATCATATTGGCAGAAATTCAACAAACAGAACTGCATTTATAATTGGAATCTTCTAATATAATGTCATAGTTAATATTCAATAGGATTATTCTTATTTTCTAATATTTGTTCCTTAATCGAAGACACTCTTTTGGGGAACTTCTAAAAAACATGTTCACATCTGAGTACCCAATAAAATGATTCATTAAAAAAGGTAGGAGGAGGAGGGGGAAGGAGGAGCTTATACCAGGGACTCAAGTGGAAAGTCTTTGGAAATGAATGTGGCAACAACATGTGTGCAAATGTGCTTGATGTGGATGATGTGTTGAATTTTGTAATAGCTGTAAGAGCCCCAATAAATTTATTAAATAAAATAAAATTTAAAAATCGACTTGAGCTCTTTAAAATCATTATTATATAATTTAAAGACCTTACTCTTCACTGATCTCCTCTATAATTTATAATATCATAATATTTTACAATGACATAAGCAGAAAATGAATTCAATTCATTGCATCTTAGTCAATGAATTGATCATGACTGCTTTCCAGAAAAGAAGTAGAAAGATGAAGTATGTTACCTGTTGGACTGCTAACACCAAACTCAGCAGTTCAAAACCACCAGGCACTCAGACACAGAAAAAGGAGGCGTCCTCTACTCCTGTAAAGTGCAATAGGCCCCCAAACCAGCAGACGTAGTTGTAATCTATCATATTGGGTTGCCTTGAGGTAAAATAGATTGGATGGCAGTGAGTTTGTGGGTTTGCTTTTCTTTGATTGCTTCCTCTCACTGAAATACAATATATATGCGTATAACATAACAAGTATTTTCTTTGAGTATCAGTGCTGACTTCTACCCAGATATCTGGTGGTCAGAGACGCCTGAGTGAATGATTTGGGGCTAGTCGAAAGAGTTTGCAACAATGTTATCTTAATAACTAACGGTAAAAACATAATTTCTTGGTGTATCACTTCCTTCATCTCAAGCTCTATCTTCTAGATCTGTGTCTTCTGTCTCTCTAATCCTTCAATAGGATCCCAGGTGGCATGATGCTACACGTTGGACTGCTAAATTCAAGATCAGCAGTTCAAAACCTGCAGGTGCTCTGTGGGGGATACACAGGGCTTTCTACTTCCATAAAGAGTTGCATGGGGAGGAGAAGGGGGGAGGGGAAATATGGGGAGTTGGAATTAAAAAATAAAGAACTAGAGAAAAGAGGGGAAGAGGAGCTTATGCTGGAAGGGTTCAAGTAGATAATGTAGACGAATGTGGCAGCATGTCTACAAATATGCTTACAAATATGAATGATGTATTAAATTTTGTAAGAGCCCCCAATAAAATCTGTATTAAAAAAAGATTTTAAAAAAAGAGTTGCAGTCTCAGAAACTCCTCTGTCCTATAGATTTGCTCTCTCTGAGTGGACATTGACTTGACTACAGTGAGTTTGCCTTCATTTGATAACACTTCTCCAAAGAATCCTGATATCTTCAATTTACACCATATCCAAACAGCACTTTGAGTATCCTTCAGATACCCGATTCCAGTTCCTTTTCAATATTCTGTGACTCTGGGGAGGAAAAGACTTTGGGGAAGTCTGCAGAGGCAGGATCTGGACTGTAAAGTTATGTGTATGTTTTCCCAACAACATTCTCATGAAACAGCCCTGAAGGGAAAAAAAAAAATCCTCTGCTCACTAGTGCTTATCTTTTTCTCTCTAATAAAGGTTGAAATTTTCATAAAAGTTATTCATAATAAGTCCCAAATGATCATGTTCTGTTCTGTAAGAGAATATTTCAGGATTACTCCCTTGAAGGTCCCCCAGCAAAATTGCCCAAATCTTATGGACTGATTTGTCGGCCTTGAATTTTTTTCTGGCCCAGTCATTGCCTTCAGAAGTAAGTCCCTGCTTACTTTGGGACCTTTTTCTGAAGGCACACAAACAAGAAGCTAAGAGAAGTACATTCCTGAGTGCAGTTGTCTGTAGTCATTCTTTTTTCTCAGAGACATAGTTAACATTTAAGCACGTTTTGTTTGAAGAAATCCCCACATGTGGGAAGTGGAATACTTGTAACAATACTTTTCGAGCTTACCCTTGTCTCAAAAATACGGAATGAAAACAATTGCCAACCAAGAATTCTTATACATCAAAGTTGCAATTCAAAAACAACAGCGAAATGAAGACATTCACCAGCACACAGACACACTGGAAATGTCCACTATCGATACTAGGGAGTCAAGTAAATAGATACTTGTAACTAGAGACAGGAAAATAAGTAAATGATACCAAAAAATAGATTTCCAAAAATTAATAAAACCTGCATAGTCATGAGGACCAAGCATACAATGTTTTCAGGAAATAGATTGAATATGCAAAGCCCCAAGCAATTTAACATGTCAAGAAGTACAACATAAACTTACAAATATAGTTTCTGATACCATAACTAAACACCAGTAGAAAGCCCTGATTTATGGGTATAATGGATTCAACTGCTTAGTTTGAAGGAACTATTTCCTGAAATTCCTTATACATTGTCCACTACTGAAGACTGAATGAACAGAAGCAGAGCATTGGTGGAGATAATACTGGGAGGTGGGCCCCTGGGGTCAGAAGGCACTCAAGCTAGGTTGCAGAAGGAGCTGCTTTCTCAAAGTAGAGTTGACCATGGTGATGTGAATGGAGAAAAGTCTGTGAGGTGGGGTCTTTGGGTTATTCATTGTGGGGGGCCTACTTCAAGGTGAAAAGAAATAGCTACAAAAATCTAATAATCAGATATAGGAATTACAAGGAGTCTAGAAAATTTCGGAGAGGTCAAAAATGAAATGGAATGCATAAAGATCAATTTCTTAGAGTTTACTAAGAACAATGTTGCAGTCGTAAGGACATTTCAAAGTTTACTACAATGACTATGATAGGATTATATTTATCCTCCTTCAAGGAGATACAATCAATACAGCTGTTATTCGGATTTATGAAACACTATAAAAGGTAGCCATGAACAAATTGAAGAATCCTACCAACTGCTTCACACTGAGATCGATTCAACACACAATCAAGAAGCATTGATAATCGTTGAAGATTGGAATGCAAAAAGTTGGAAAAAATAGAAAAGAACCCTAGTTGGAAATATAGTGTTGGTGATAGAACCAAAGCTGGAGATCATATGATAGAATTTTGGAAGACCAAAGACTTGTTCATAAGAGATATATTTTCCAAAAATACAAATGGCAATTATCCCAATGGAACTCTCCAGATGGAGTACATAGAATTCAAAGGGACTATCTCTGTGGAAGGAGACAATGAAGAGACTCAACCTTAGTAGCTAAAGCTGAGTCAGAGCTGAGTGTGGAACAAACCATCAATTGTTCATATGTAAGTTGTTGAAGCTCGAGAAAATTTAAACAACTCCACAAAAGCTGAGATCTGACCTTGACTCTATCCCTCCTGAATTTTGAGAACATCTCAGGAATAGATTTGATATATTAAATCCTTTTTTTTAAGTTTTTTTTTTAATGAATCATTTTATTGGGGACTCATACAACTCCTATCACAATCCATACAAACATCAATTGTATGCAGGCCACATTTACACACTTATTGCCATCTTAACTCTGAAAACATCCTCCCTCCCTCCAGGCCCCCAGTATCAGCTCCTATATTACCCTTCCTCCCCGCCCCTTTCCCCTGAACCCTTAGTAATTTGCAAATTGTTATTTTTTTCATACTGTGCACTGTCCAATGTGTCCCAACACTCACTTCCCTGTTGTCTATGTCCCAGAGAGGAGGCTACATGTAGATCCCTGAAAAAACTTAATGACAGAAACCCTGATGAACAGTGGCAGGATATCAAGACATTCATGAAGGAAGTAAAAGGTCATTAAAAAGACAGAAAAGAAAGAAAGAAAGAAAGAAGAAAGAAAGAAAGAAAGAGAGAGAGAAGAGACTGGATGTCAAAAGAGATTTTAAAACATGATCTTAATAGCAGATCAGCTAAGGCTAATGGAAGAAATAATAGTCTCAAAAAGGTGAACAAAGGCAGCTGGAGAAGACAAAGTCAAATTTTATAATGACATGTGCAATTCTACAATCTATGTAGATTAGAGTAGAAAACCACAAAGGAAGAACAAGGACAACCTATCTTAAACTGAAAGAACATAAGAAAAAATTCAACCCTGCAGTTTCAATATTCAGAGTCTATGGAAAGAATATTCAATGATGCAGGAAATATCAAGAGAAAATTGAAAGAATACCCAGAGTCACCATGCCGTCAAAGAAAATGAATCCACATCCCACCATTTCAGGAGGTAGCATTTGAGCAAGAATCTATGGTACTTAAAGAAGTTCAAGCAGCCCTGAATGCATTAGTTAAAATGAAGGCTCCAGGAATTGATCAAATATACATTAAAATATTTCAGCAAGCTGATGAAGCACTGGAAGCACTGACTCATCTGTGCTGAGGAAATTTTTGAAGACATCTACTTGACCAACTAACTGGAAGAGATCCATATTTGTAGCCACCCTAAAGAAAGGTGACCCAACAGTGTTCAAATGATACAATTATATTATTGGTAACAGATGCAACTGAAATCTTGGAGAAGCACATCTAACAACTGTTTCAGCAGTGGGTTTAGAGGTTCAGGCTGGATTTCAGAGAGCACTTTAAATGAGGGAGATCTTTGCTGATGTCAGATGGATTGGGGCTGAAAGCAGAGAATAGCAGAAAGATGTTGAATATGCCTTATTTATGATGCCAAGACATTCAATGGTGTAGAACCTCACAAACTTTGGCTAGCCTTGAAAAGAATGGGAAGTCCGGAACACTTCAGTGTGCTCATGGAGAAATTGCATATGGAGCCAGATACAGTTGTGCCAACAGAATAAAGGATTTCAACATGTTTAACCTTAGAAAAGATGTGTTTCGGGTTATATCCTCTTACCATAATTATTTGATCTATAGACAAAGCAAATCATCAGAGAAGCTTGTTTATATGATAAAGAATGTGGTAGCGGGATGGGAGAAGGATAATCAATAACCTGTGACTCGCAGATGACATAGCCCTGCTTGCTAAACATGAGGAGGACTTGAAACTCTTGCTAATGTAGATCAAGGATTACAGCCTTCGTTATGGATTATGAGTCAAGTAAAGAAAGCCAAAGATTCTCACAAATGGACCCTAGGGAATATCACAATTGTGATCAGCAGGTTTGTTGTACCAACGTGACTAATGAAGATAGGTAGGTTTGTTGTGCCAACATGGCCAATGAACACATGTGAGATTAATTGAAGGGCAGAGATATAAATGGCTCAGCGAGCCTCACTTTTCATTCTCTTGCTCTTGGATCTTCGGACCATTGCCCAGCCGACTGCCTTACTTGTTCTGTGCCTCAGTTTGCAAGCTACACAACCCATGGGACACCGAATATGTGGACTGTGTCACTGTAAGTTGAGGTTGTTTCAAGTCCTGTTTCACCACCCTACGGGAATATACATCTCTTGAGCTGGGGGCTGTCGGACCCCGTCATCTGGCTGACCGTTGGTGATCTGCCTTGCCATTTGCTACCTGTGGCCAGATAGCCTGAATGACTCTACAGAGGACTACCTGGTGTCCCTCAAGACTTGAAGGACTGCCAATCTATTAGCTGTCACACAGAAGTGAGTTGCACCATGCCATTTTTACTGCTTTATAGATTAATTAACTGTATACTTCTGGTATTATATATCTATCTATATAAATATATTGAAAATTATTAGTGCTCTGGTTTGTCTCTGAGGAGAACCCTGTCTAACACAATGATAAATGGAGAAGAGATTAAAGTTGCAAATAATTTTGTCTTATTTGAATCCATAATCTCTGCTCAGGGAAACAGCAGTCAGGAGACCAAAAGATCCATTGCAGTAGATAAATATATTGCATGAGAGATCTTTTTTAAAAAATCATTTTACTGGGGGCTCCTACAACTCTTATCATGATCAATACATACATCCATTGTGTGTAGACCACATTTGTACATTTGTTGCCATCATCATTTTAGAAACAACCTCCTTCTACTTTGGCCCTTGGTATCAGTTCCCCATATTTCCCCTCCCCCCCCACCACTCCTCCCTCATGAACCATTAATAATTTACAAATTACCATTACTTTGTCATATCGTACACTGTCTGGTGTGTCACTCACCCACTTTCCTGTTATCCATACCCCAGGGAGATATATATAGATCCCTGAAATTGGTCTCCTCTTTCTACTTCACTTCTCTCCAACTCCCTGGTATCACCACTCTCACCACTGGTACAGAAGGGTTTATCTGTCCTAAATCCCCCATGTTTCTGACTCCAGTGTGCATTCCTGGTCTATCTGGATTTGTAAGTTAAAGTTGGGATCATGAGAGTGGGTGGGAGGAAACATTTAAGAATGAGAGGAAAGTTGCAGATTTCATCATTGCTACACTGAACCATGGCTGGCTTTTCTCCTTCCTGAAAACCCTCTAGAAGAGGATGACACTTCACCTACTGATGAACTTTGGGTCCCCAATCTGTACTCCCCCTCATTTATGATGATATAATTTTTAGTTCTTGGGTGCCTGATACCAGATCCCTTTGAGACCTCTTGGTCATACAGGCTGGTATGCTTTTTCCATGTGGGTTCTGTTGCTTCTGTGCTACATGGCTGCATGTTTACTTTCAAGTCTTTTAGACCCCAGATGCTACATCTTTTGATAGACAGGCACCATCAGTTTACTTCACCACATTTGCTTATGCACACATTTGTCATCAGCAATCATATCAGGAAGGTGGGCACCCAATGTTATGATTTTCAGTTCTTTGAAGCCTGATAACTGGTCCCTTTGACAGTGCACAAGACATTTTTATGGTGTTGCAAAGCAAAGATGTTACCTTGAGGACTAAGCTGTGTCTAATCCATGCCATTGTGTTTTCAATTGCTTCATAGGTATATACAAGTTCAACAATGGATAAGCAAAATTGGACAAGAATTGATTTGTTTGAATAGTGGTGCTGATAAAGCACGTTTAAAGTACCATGGACTGCCAAAAGGACATACAAGTACATCTTAGAAGAAATATGCCCAAAGTCCTCTTGAGAAGCCAATATGGCAAGACTTTATCATAAACTTTTGGCACAGCTTATCAGGAGAGACCAGGTGTCTCTGGGAAGAATATCCATCATGCTTGAGAAAGTGGAGGGGTGACAAGAAAGAGAAAGGTCCTCCATGTGAGGTGTTGACACAGTGACTACCACAACGAGCTGATTGTGGGGATGGTGCAGGGTGGGGCCATGTCAAGTTCTGCTGGGCATGAAACAGCTCTAGTCAGAACAGAGTCTATGGCACTGGACAACAGCTTTCTGGATAAGACTTCCTGATTCTTCCAGAAGGGCCTTCTGACCTTCTTTATCTTTATTTCTTCTCATTCTTACTATGAAATTTTGACTAGTAAACCAGGCCTTGTTAGTCCTTCCTGAACAGATCAATACCTGGAATCCAAATTTTTGTCTCTATTTTAATCATTTATATATACCCTTTGTCATTTTCCCATCTAATAGGCAATGTTTTGACATCTTGAGGTGAAGTATCATGAGTCTGCTGAGGCACATGTATATATAATAATGGTTTATCTTATGGTGAGCATCTAGCAAAGCATTTCATTTTAAAATGTCCTACATGCACAATCAATGACACTCAATTTGTGAATCATATTGTTCCCTAACCACCACTGTCATTTCCAATATCCCCCATCATCCCTGACAGAATTTGCTTCTTTTTGTAAAGAGCACGTGAAAGATTCTCACTCATTTCTCCCCTGCAAGAATACAGCAGCATTTATCTGAAAGTATTGGTAGTAGGAACTAAAAGCCATCTAAATACACGGGATCCTCATTTATATTTAATATGAAGTTACATGACACAATAAACAGAACCTCATGTCTATAAAGGGTATAGTGCTAATTAGTTTGTTTCCTGTTTCATAGAAAGATGGAGATATTATTAAATACTTGTCCATTAAAATTATTGCTTTCAAATTAAAGGATATTGAATTTCTTATAATACTGGTTTCTTGATTTTCAAGGTCATTGCCTTTTATTGTGCTATTATTAACAGGAATTATGGTTCTCAATATTGTAGAATCCAAGGTACCATGCAAAATAGAATGATAAAAGATAACAATAGACCTAACACAAGAGGATAGATGCTTTGTATTTGAAAATGCATCTATTTTTCTTATCTCTTCTTTTAGAATTAAGAATATTTAAACTTCTTGACAGAAATTCTTCAGGCTACTTTTGTTGTTCATTGATTATTTTTATCCTTTATATTATCTATCAAAGTTCAATTTCCCTTCTTGCTAAATATCAGGTGCCTCAGCACATAATGATACTTTGGTAAAACCAATGAGTAAATTCCAAAGAGATATTCATATCTCTTTTCTAGTTTTCCAATGTATCAGGTGGTGTGTGGCTTAGGAACCAGTCTAATTGGTCCTCTACTAAATTATTTTCAAATAAATATTTAACATAAGACAGTGAAGGATCATTCTGGTCCACTTTCCACAACTGCATGCCTTAGACTCCTCACACTGATGACACTGGTGCTCTCAGAACATCTCTCCTATGTCCTCCAACTGCTTCCTCTAGTTGCACTAGCACCCCAAACATACGTGGTTCTCATCTGAGTGCCCTGTGTACACTGCAGGGTGCATGGTTTCTGAGACTTCCTGAATCCATGTGTATATCAATCACAGTCTGAAGCAAAATCATGGTGCCCTGCTCATGATGTAATAAAAAATAATGTAGTTAGTTTACAGAATAGTGAAATATCAAATCATATTTAAAAAAGCATTGCTGAATTTGCTTAGCAATATCCCTAACTGAAGAGCAGAAATAGGATCAACCTTCATGGAGTTTGTTTTAAGAAAGTAGAAAGATGAAGCAGTAGAAGGAGTATTTTCTTGTCTTCCCTTGTTCCTAATACCACAAGATTTACAATGGAGAATGGCTATTGTTCATGTCTGTTTGGGACTTGGTTCTCCAGACAAATGAAACCAGTGCAACTTATGGTACACCCCAGGCCATTGAGTTGATTCAAATTTATAACGGACCCTGTACACAATGAGAACAAATAGCCTCATATTTTTCCCCAAAGTGACTAGAGAGTAGGAGCCACTGAACTTGCTGTTAAAAAGCACGATCAGGACCCTTTATATGCAAAGAGAGAGGTTTATCTCTTACATAGTTGTAGAGTCTGACAGGTCCCAAGTCAACGCAAATTCCAAGTCCTGAGTCAGGTGTTAGGTTGGAGGCTTCACCTTGCTAGAAGAGCTGCAGGAGCTGATGAAGCCAAGATAGACAGGAAGTCAACAGGCTCATGCCTGCAGATGCAAAGGTTAATGTGATGGTAGGCCACCAAAGTCATGCAGGATTGGCAGCCAACATGGCACGCTCACCATCACAGAATGGGAAATCTAACAGCCAGATATAGGATTGAGACACAGCAAACAGCTCTCCCACAGTGTCTAATGATATGGGAAGCGACTCACACCCTAGAGGCCATCTCATCATGAGAGGATGCTAGGTCTTCAGTGTCAATTCACTGAGCCTCTTGACCCAGACACACAACCGGAAGCATCACAATGACCAAAGACAAGGAAAAGAGACGTGCTAAGGAACTTGGTGCATCTTTTGCACATTTATTTTCTTATGTCATTGTTTCTTTGTGGTACATGAGAGAGATAAAACTGTAGCCAATTATTGATGAATTTTAAGTAACTTTTTTATTTTATGGCTGCTAATACAAGTTTGGTTGCAACATTTAACGTTTAACTATCCTAGATAACTTTTGCTTTTCCTATTTAACCTTAGTATTCCAACTCTTCTTCCCTTCAGAAAAGAAAAAAAAAAAGATCGTCACATGGTATTTTTAAAAAAACATCGTATTCTCACAAATGCATCCCCCAAAAGTGCTGCCTCATAAACTTTACTAACTGTAGTGGAAATTAAATGTAAAATAGCATGTGAATCCAACGGAAAATATTTTGTCTTTCAAAGAAGTATACTATAAAAACAGCATTTCATCAAGAAGTCAATTTTAACCCTTTGCTTAAAATAATTTATTTATTTTTAACAGTTTAGTCTACATGCAGGAACATATCAGACATTTAAATTGTTCAATCGCATTCATAAGAGTGAGGTCATCATCATTTCTGTTGATTCCAGGTGCTCCTTTTTCCTTGCAAGCATTGCTAATTCTCCATTTCCAGCCCACCTCCACTGCCACACCCCTGAGGAATGATTAATCCCGCTGTCAGCGCTATTGCGCTACCTTCCCGGGCTTCCTATTCTGAAAGACAGACAAAAATCTAAAGAAAACACAAACGTACAATTCAACAAACAAAGCAGAATGAAGCAGAGCAAAATCTCCTTCGGAAACAAAATAGAAAAGAGTAAAATCTTAAAAGTCTGAACATCAGAACAAGCGACAGATCAAAACCCAAGGTGTCACATTTTGGCGTAATGACAATTTTGGTAGCAGTTGACCCTACAAAGTACTCAGCCTGACAACGAGGCGGCCCCCACCCCTGGTACAGAGTCCCAAGAGTTCCCCTGCACGCCATCCTCTGGAGGACCACTGTCAGTGGGCATGGGGTTTTCCCTTTCATCTGCAGGCAGGTTCTGCAAACTGGGCTTTCAGAATTTAGGCTCCACAATTCCCTCCTCAAAGTTCTTTGAGTTTGGGGAACCAAACTGAGTCTGAAGGGGCAAGACCAAGACTGCAGGATAGGTGAATCAGGGTTTTTTACATTTTTATTGGGCAGTCCCGGCAAATGAACAGGTGCCTTATCATGTTGAGGGGAAAATAAAAAACCTCCTCAGTGTAAATTGTGGGTTTTCTCTCATAATCATGTTCTCAATGGTCTTAAAACTTCTTCAGAATGAGTCAGGGGGGCTGCTTTTTGCTCTTACTGGAAAAGGACCAAAATAAGTACGTTGGGGTGGGGAAAAAAAAAACCCTAAGCATAAAACACTTTCTATAACCTTGTAAGCCAATCTGTCTGGTTTGAATTTAAGTAGATCAGGAAACCCCACAGGAAGACTTTTTTTTAAAGGCACTCCTAATGAAATTAAAACCAAGAATGTAATGACGGAGAGAATTTGTCTCAGCTACCACAGATAGCATTATATTTAAGGACATTTTTGGAATAACCCAATGCATATATGAACTGGACTCCTATTAGTATGCATAACTTCTGTTTCATTCCATTTTAAGTAATTGATAAGAAAACAGAAAATGAAGTGACTAATTTATAAATTACTACTATTTTCTATTAAGTTGACAGCACACATTAAATCCTAAAATTCTACCCTTTGCTATATTGATTTATCTCTTAAAATTATGATACCAGTGGGTAACTCAAGATTTTCAAATAAAAATTAACCAGGGCATGTTGAAAATGCTTTATGTCTTAAACCCATGTTTTTAAAAATTTATGAAAATTTTAAGAAGAAAGGTGAATGTTTTAATTGATATTTATTAAAAATTTGATGAATGGGAGTTTTAAATCTTTTTGTTACAACTCTATAACAACATTAATATTCAGCTATAGCTCTTGATCCATTGTCTGACAAATAAAATGCTAGATGCATTAATGAATATTTCTAAGCACTCACAGCATGTTCCGTTGTCCCCTCAAACTCTAGGAAACAAGCTGAGCGCTCACCGAGGGCCCCTGGCTCTGCTCCTGGCCCAACTGGACATGCTTCTGCTTTAGGCGTCCTCTGTTGTGACCTTTTGCCCAATATTTCTCTCATTTCCTTACTGTGGGTCATGAGAGTTTTCTTCTCATCCTGGAAATTTCAAAGTATATACTTCCAAGAGTTACTGATCTTTTACAGAGTCTAAATTTAACTAATACCTTTTGCCCTGTTTTCTGTAAGCTCCTATTCCCCCATAAGGTGACTGTAAATCCTTATGCCATTAGAGGCTTGCAGCATGTTCCTTTGCCCAGCCAGAGGAGAGCACAGGCAAGTTGAGAGTATTGTCAGAATTGCTCACAGGAACTCAAAATGGGCAAAGAATTTTCACTCTGAATCCTTCTTTCTGGCTGTCTTTGCCTTTCCTTGTAGCCTTTAGCTGTCGAGAAAGCCTTGAATTAAAGAACAATAACAATCGAACTGTTTGTTTAGTGCACTATACTTTTAGAGAGAATATGTTTTCAATGAATCTTTGTGTTTCACTACTTAACAGCTCCTTCAAAATATTAGGAAAACAATAAACAACTGGTTTAGAACTGTTAGTGTTAAATAAACTCATAATAAGCAATGTAAACCTTAGTTGATCAGGATGTGTATGTGTGTGTGTGTGTGAAACCTATTTCTGTCTATTGAGTGCTGACTTATGGTGACCCTATGGGGCAGAGTAGAATAACACCATAGTATTTCCAAATTCTTTCTAAGAACCTTTATTGGAAATGCACACACATGCACAAGCACATGAACACACACAGCCCTGACAGGACTTTGTAGTTTAAGCATTTGGTTGTCACACACACACACACACACACACACACACACACAATCAGTTGTATGAGCCCACTACGTTCTCTGTAGGAGAAAGATATGGTAATCTGCTTCTGTAACAAGGTATAGCCTTGGAAAATGTGTGTCTGTTCTACTTTGTCCTATAGTGTTGGGTTCAATCTGTAGGCAATGCATGTATGCATGTGTATATTCTGACCACCCCAATCCCCGGCCAAGTCCTCTAAGTTGAATAAGACCAAGTAAATTTTACAAAATACATCGGAGGAAAATACATTCTGCCAAAGTAACACAAGTTACCTAAAGATATGTGATTTTTATTGCCAGTATTGCTTTTGATTAGTTGTTGCCACAGGGTTGGCCAGCAGAAAAGTACATGTAGCGATGGGTGTGTGGTCATGTGGAGAGTCAGGGCTTCCACTTGGATTAGCGTCCAAAGGCCTATTTGCTGCCCAGACTTGTCAGAGCACCAAGCTCTCTGTGCAGCCCGTCAGCCCTGGTTCTGACACATGGACTCTAGAAGTTGCAATGTGGGCAGGAAGGGAGATGATAGTGAGCAAAACTACTAACTAAGCTATATATGCGATATGGTTTAATTCTATTACTTAAGGACCCTAAAATATTAGAAAGGCATCTTTGGTTCTTTGGGGGAAGTGTTTAATTTCTATTACTGCACTAGAGGGTTTAGTAACAACACTTTTCCACCTTGATTTTAAACAATTAAGTGTGGTCAAGATTCACTTAAAATGGTCCAGATTTCTCAGTAGATCGAAATGTGGCAGGAAGATGCTAAGTTTCATCAATGGTTTAATCACATGCCCAACTCTGGCAGTTTGCTGTTGGGGGAAACAATGGTCACTAATGAGTATCATTTTAAAAGGAAAGTTAGTCTGAAAGAAAATGAGTGAGGGAAAGACAATTATCTTGAATAGATTTGAGAGGAAATGTGCACTTGAATAAGAATATATTTTGAGTGTTATGGATAACAAAAAGTTGGGTGAAGGAAGACAAGAGGCAGTTTAAGCCATTAAATAGCAACAATAATATATAAATGTTCCAGGAATCATGAAGGTGGGAGGGTACAAGAGGGAGGTGGGGGACAGGAGCTGATATCAAGGGCTCAAGTAGAAAGAAATTGTTTTGACAATGTTGATGGCAACATATGTACAAGTGTGCTTAATACTATTAAATGATGGATTGTTACAAGAGTTGTATGAGACCCCTAATAAAATGATTAAAACCACCATTATTGCAGAATTAGTTATATAGCAATTTTTTATCATTATCACCATTAATGCTTTCATTCCTCCTAATATGCTCTTTTGGCTCCTTCATTTAAAAAAAACATACTTTAAAATATCAGAAATTTGCAATTTAGGACTAAGGAAAATACTCTTAGGGCATGTCAACTAATTGCTCCATCCTCAATCAAACTTGTAACTTCAAAATCTCTTTTTCTAGCTAACTGCTGATACCTGGGGGCATCAGCAGAAGCATTCTTTACTTTACAACGTGCACCTCTGGTTCACGGCACTGAGAGAAAGCTGTCAGTTCAAGGACTTTCTCCCAATTCTAAAATTGGGCCATTGAGAAGGGTGAAGACCATGGGAAACACACCATGGATGAATCTCATCCTTTCTCCTATGCTGCTTTCTATCACCCCCACAAAGAGATAATCAGCACTTAGAGGTCTTCACAGTCATTCTACATATTGGGGTGGTATATGAAGTGGAAAGGGAAGAAAGAGAGAGAGAATAAATACCTTATCTACCAAAGGATTTTCTGGCCTTCTCTGGATTATAAAGTTCTTACTTACCAAGTGAACAGAGGACTGCAGGAATGACAGCGATGTGGCAGACAGAATGCCGAAGTTGAAGAGCACAATGAAGAAACAATGTATAACTATAAAAGCAAGTGGCCTTTGGAATTTATATGAGTTTGCGAGGGGTCTAGCCTTAGAAAAATCTACCAGCTAGTATTTATCCTGCTCCCAAATTATTAGTATCTAGTGACTAACTTATGAACACCTTAAAGTAGGGGCATCAACAAGATAAAATCTCACTGCCATTGAGTCAATGCTAACTCATGGCGATTCTATCAGACAGAGTAGGACTGCCCCTGTGAGTTGGGCACTGGGAATTCCTTACAGGACTAGAAGGCCCTGTCTATCTCCCACAGAGTGGCTGGCCGTTGCAAACTGTGGACCTTGCAGCCCGATGCGTAACCACTACAACACCAGAGCTCCAACGGAGGGTTGAAGCAAAGCAAACCCACCGCCACTGAGTCTTGTTGACTCCTTGTAGAACTGTCCCTCTATAGTTCCTGAGTCAATAATTGTGTTTGTCTACGGGAGGAGAAAGCCCTGTCTTTCTCCTGCGACTGGTGGTTTTGAACTGCTGACCATGCAGGTCTCAGTTCAACGCAAAATCACCACATCAAGGCGCCTGTGACAATCTTTATAACAGTGACTTGATAATAATAGTACTAAGAATTATGTGTATTGTTTTCCCTTTTCAAATATTCCAGACTCTTACCATTTTCTTAACAGTTACCTGTTGAATAAATGACAGTCCTTTTTCTATTTTTTTGAAATTCTTCAGAGTACCAATGCAGTGTCCCACCAGGGGTTAGTTTGCCCTAGATGGATGCAGTGGATTGGTCACAATCCTCTACTGCTTCATGCACTAGTCTATTTTTCAGGGTTGTTCCTTTTTGGGGGCTTTACTGAGTCTACAAATGGCCCTTTGGTACTTCTCAGAGGCACAGCAAGTTATTGCTCCTGCTGCTGCAAAACTATGTGCAGGTCGCCCTGCAGTGATTGCCAGCATTACTCCTCTTCCTTGGATTTCAAATTCCAGCCACCATCACAAGGCCTGTTGATAAGAATCTTGAACTGCTAGGGTACTTTGAATTGGAGGATCAATCTCCAAGTGTCTTGAAAGCGCCCAGCTTCATAAAATTCTGGCAAGGAAGAACAATGTGACTTTGTTGAAGAAAAGGAGGTAGCTGGTGATGAGTGACATAGCCATTGTGATGTGTGAATAAGTTTCTGATGTTCAGTACAGTGGCGCTAAATAACTCTGACATATGGGTCAACGTCCACTTGTCTTGTCACCAGCACAGGTTTGATCTTCATTGCTGCATTTGATTTCTGCAAAAATCATTATTCTTGGATTTGAAAATAACCTTGAAAGTTGTGTTTTGTTAGGAATATCCAGCTTCTCCTTTCTTAGCTATTAGCTTAAAGGGGCAGCACAGATGTTTGTAAAACCTCATGCTGTCGCAGAATTAGAGCTCTCCATTAGGCAAAACAAAGAAGGTTAGAAACCAGTGGTTGGTGAAAACGTTGCCTTTTTCTTTTCTGACTCTCCTCGAAATAAATAAGCACAGAGTTGATTTTCAAAAACGAGACATTGTCAACCTCAGTGTCAGCTTCAATCCCCCTATCAATATCGAAGGGGATCTTATTTTGCTTTGTTAAATAACTAGCTCAAACGTCCACAGAGTACCTTCCTCTTTTGGGAGAGCACGAGGAGGCGGGCGGAGCAGGTAGCTAAAGTGCTGAGCTGTTAACTAAAAGGTTGGAGCTTAGAGGGGCTTCCAAAGAAAGACTTGGTTATCTACTTTGACAAAAAAAGAAAGAAAGAAAGAAAGAAAGAAAGAAAGAAAGAAAGAAAGAAAGAAAGAAAGAAAGAAAGAAAGAAAGAGATGCATCCATTGGAATACTGAGGAGTCCAGTCCTACTCCTGGGGTCCCCATGAGCCGTAATTCATTCGATGACAATTCATGTCGCTCTAGTCAGAGTGGGAGCGGGGTAAACTTACACTGAGCAGAGCGGTCAATTTAAGGCTGTCAAGCTTCAGTGGCACAAGACTCCGCTTGACCCACTGAAGAGCCCCCCTTTGCTTGCAATGACACTCAGTGTAACTCCACTGGGGGGCATTCTGTCTTCCATTCCATGACCTGGATGCACAGAACGCTGTTTTCCCAGAAGATTGCTTGGGCAGAGTCAATGTGAACGACTCCATCTTCCCATCTGCCATCACAGCCCCAAAATCCATTGGGAGGGCTTTGAAGGGCATGCCTAAAAATGTTGAATGGTTTTTAAATAAATGAAGACATTCTAGTTACCTGTTCCAGAGAAATATAAGCTAAAGTTATACTAGTATTCCTTCTCCTACAACTGTAGCTTCCACTGTTTCTCCACCATGATCTTTATTACTGTTATTATTACTATTATTATTATTTTATAACAGCAACACAACCTTATAATATAAAATTCCTTATCTTGACAAGTTGTAAGTGGAAGGTTTAGTGGCATTAAACATGTTCACTGGGCTGAGCCCTGGTGGCGTAGTGGTTAAGTGAGGTACTGTGGCCCATTGGCTTGGTGGTTCAAATCCAGCAGCAGCTCTCCTGGAGCAAGGCTGGGTAGCTCCCACGACCACCAGAGGGCAGTGGTGCCCTCCCAAAAAGTCAACAAACAAAAAAGAGTACTGTATAAACATGTTCACCATATTAATCAACCATTATCACTATTTATTTCCCACAAATTTCAACACCCCAGATAGAAATCAGGACCCTTTCAACAGTGACTCACCGTTCCCCATGCCTCATCTCTGACCACTTGCCTACTTCCTTTTTATTTAAATCATTTTATTGGGGACTCATACAACTCTTATCACAATCCATCTATACCATCATTGTGTCAAGCCCATTTTTATATCCGTGACCACATTTTCTTTCTACTTGAGCCCTTGGTATCAGCTCCTCATTTTCCCCCTCCATCTTCCATCCTTCCTCCCTCACGAACCCTTATAAATTATTATTATTATTTCATGTCTTACACTGACAGATGTCTCCCTTCTTCCACTTTGCTGTTGGGGTCGATATGTATATCATTGTGATTGAGTCCCCCTTTCTTTCCCCACTTTCTCCTTACCCTCCTGGTATCACTACTCTCATTATTGGTCCTGAGAGGTTTATCTGTCCTGAATTCTCTGTTTTTCCAGGTATTATCTATGCCTGTGTACATTCTCTTATCTAGCTGGATCTGTAAGGTAGAATTAGGGTCATGATAGTGGGGTGTGGAGGAAATGTTAAAAATTTAGAAGAAACGTGTGTTTCCTAGGTGCTACACACTGCACCCTGATTATCTCATCTATTCCTTGTGATGCTTCTGTAAGGGGATGCCCAATTGTGTACAGATGGGCTTTGGGTCTCCACTCTGTACTCTCCCTCACTCATGTTGATACGATTTTTTTTGTTCTGTTCATATTGATATGATTTTTTTTGTTCTGCAAAAAACCAAATGATGAATGTTTTTTAAATAAATGAAGGCATTCCAGTTACCTGTTCCAGAGAAATATAAGCTAAAATTATACTAGTATTCCTTCTCATGATCACACAGACTGCTGTGCTTCTTCCATGTGGGCTTGGCTTTGTTACTTCTCAGGTAGATGCCTGCTTGTTTATCTTTAAGCCTTTAAGGCCCCAGCCACGAGTATACTTCTTATGATTCTCTCATGAGAGTCACCCCATTCCTATTTTTTTTTGGTTATTCTCTCTTTCCAATTGTTTTTAATATTGGCTCTGTGTATTATTTTATTTGGACAAAGAGTTGTGAAGTTATCAAATATTCCTAAACCTACATCCTATTTTATAAAGAAAAAATTGAGAGGCAAATGAACATACTTTCAATAGTGTTTAGACAAGATCAAACGATTGCTCAAACAAGGTGGAAATGATTAACTGACTCAAATTCTATCATTTTCTTCATCCTAAACCCACATTTCAAAGCTTTCCTTTCTTCCCAGCCTCCCGAGGATCTGCTTGTGTGGACATTCATGCTTCTCCTTTTATTTATTTCAAACCATTTTATTGCACCTAATCCAGATACCATGCCATTCAGTAGTTCAATTGTATTGAGCACTGTTGTACAATTGCTACGACAATTTGTTTTAAAACATTTTCTTCCATCTTGGACTCCTTGATATCAGCTCTCCATTTCCTGCCCCCTCCCCCACCTTCCCTGTCTTACCCAACCCCCAGGAACTCTTACTCTCGTTGTGTCTCTATAGATCTAGCCATCTTGTTTCATGTATCAAAAACAGAAAAATACATAACAGAGAGTTTAAAAGGCTGCCAAAAATGACATAATACAGCAGAAAAAAACAATATAAAAATCACAGAAAATATCAGAAACCAGATCAAACACAAAATGTATCAAAAGGGAGATCAATGACACAGTTTGACTTGGTGGAGTCAGATTTGTCATTGTAATGCACTATGGTCATCTTTCCAGTACTCTGTCTGGTAACCAGCTTATTCCCATTCCTCGATGACGGTCAGAGGGAAATCAATGGAGTATAGTCCATATGCATAGCCTGCAAATGTACTGTGGGATTCCACTCTTCCACCTATAGCCTTCTGCAAGTCAGAATCTCCACAATTTAAGCTCGGTTCCTATCCTGTCTTTTGCATTTGGATTATATCACTTACAATGCTTGGGTCACGGATGTTGGTGTGCCTCTTCCAGGTGTTCTTAGCTGACATCTCACTTAGATGGCTGCCGGTTTGAAAACAAGCCTCTGAGACCCCAGGTGCTATTCTTTATGATAGCAAGTCACCATCTCGTTTCTTCACCACGTTTTGTTAGAGCACCCATAATTTTCCCGTTTCATACCAGAGCTTGGTGATTGAGCAGGGCTCTTCTTCTCTTAAATCAGTGAAACACCCCAATGTTTACAAAGTTTCTACCTAGAGTTCAACCATGTCTTTAGGAGGTACATGATCACAGGAGTGCATGTTTACTCAGATGGTGTGACCCAGTGGCTGAAGCTTAGCAACAACTAGGAGGGTGGGGCAGTGTTCCTCTGTGTTGTTCGCTGGCTCATCAGGGCTCAGGATCTACTCAAAGGTACTGAACAACAACAACAACAGCACGTGGTGAGGGAGGCTCCACAGACTCAGTCTTTGCCCTTTAGAAGTCAAGTTTTCAGCACATATTCTTGCTTGAAATCCAGAGTGGCAGACATGATAAGATGCCACGCCACGACATACGAACGTCAGATTGCAAGATCAAATGTTCTTGAGCTGAAAAGGAATGTGCTCCACTGTGATTTAAATAAACAGGAAGTGTAGCACAATACAGTTTACTGGGGATCTTCAAAAGTGTTTGCAGCAGTACTTCTCGGGTACAGAGAAATCATGAGACCCTGCTCCTGATAAGTTTATTTTTTGTTTTTGTTAGCTACTCAGAGAAGGAAAGGCAAAGAGTGCTATCCTTCATAGTAGAGGTGAGTGCACCACACATCATAAATACCAAGGTGAAGGTAGTGATAACTTCTCCAACCCAGATGTTTCCTCCCTTTTGGATAACAAGACTTTCTGTTACTTTGAAGTGAGAATTTTCATTTGGAACTGCTGCTGCTGTGGGCAAAGGCCACGGTGGGGGTGGGAGTATGGTTGAGGAAAAGAGGGCAGCTTTCCCCAGACACCTGCAAGCTCTGAGTTTGCCTGAAGAAAGATCTAACATCAGTTAGGCAGGGAAGTTCAATTTGCTTTAATGGCATCTAAGCCCTTGGCTTTTTTAGGAAACCCAGAGAGGTAGTCACCAGCTTGCAGAGATGATCTTAGAATAGAAACTCCTAAATGTAACTCTGATAAATGGATGGGAAAGAGAGATAAATATGCCAATGGCACATGGTATATGGGGAGACTGAGAATTGGGATCCATACTAAAATCTACCTCCACCCCATAATCATGGGTCTTATCTAGGCAAAAAATCGATTCCTATGACCAAGTCTACCTAAAGTCGATATTTACTTCTCCTTAACATTTCCTAGAACTTTCCAAGCAGGTGAGGCCACAGATGGATAATCTCACACGTAGTCAAATGCATACTTGGTCATCTCGTGTCTCATTCCCTTTCCTTACTTTGAAAACAAGGAGATACCATTCATCATTCATCGCTGTATTCCTTAATTCGAGAAAATACACTGAGCACTTACTGGGTGCCCAGCAGTGTTCCATGCATTGAGCTGAGAGGGTGGGGAAATAAATTTAAAAAAACCCCTCCTGGCTGAGCACTGGTGGCCTTGTGATTGTGTGTAGGACTGCAGCCCACAGGGTTGACAGTTCAAATCCAGCAGCAGCTCTCCAGGGATAAGGCTGGGCTTCCTACTCCCACCAGGGCAGTGATGCCACATTAAAAAAAGAAAACAACAACACTCCTGCAGTCCAGGATGCTTGACAAGGAATGAAATCCCTTGTGAGAGTGTAGAGGAGACGATCCAATGCAGGAAGAAAACCAGAAAGAGGAGAGATGCTATCCCTGGGGAAGAAGCGGTAGTTTTCAATGGGGTGATGAAGAAAAACCTCACTGACGAGGTCACTCTTGTGCACAGTTGGGCAGTCAAGGAAGGAGGCAGTTTTCCCTGATGTTGCCCACGAAGACCGCTGGTGCAGAGCTCCAAGGTAGGCAGGCATGGCCCTTTCCAGGAGCTGCAGGATGCCAGTTTGCTGGGTGGAGGGGGCAGAGGAGGCTAGAGCAGAGTACAGGCCAGGTGGGCCTTCCAGGCTAACTTGGTGACTCTGATTTTCACTCCCAGGGAGAAGGGAAACCATTTCAGAGAGGAAGAAAGACATTTGATTCCATTTTGCCTGGCTCATTCTAGCTGCCAGCGCAGACGCAGGGGTAGAAAGTGCAAGCAAGCAGGCGGTCACTTGAAAGCTTGGTGGCACAAGAGATGCCCAGGTGCAGGTGATGAAAGGCGGTCTACTGGGGCCTTCGGGGCATTCTCCATGGATACTGCGGACTCTCCTATCCTGCATTCATGGGAATGAGCGTATCTAAAGGTCTCTCCTGTCTCTCCCCTTAAATAATTAAGCAGATTCAGCAGCTTCTGTAAGAGGATGATATAATAGGCAGTTAATTAAAGTAAAGAGCCATTTGTGAGGCAGATGCTCTGGAAGAAATAGAGAAGAAAGTTTTACTTCTGGATAAAATAAAGCCTTAGGTAGCTAAACCTTCGAAACTTTCACAGACCCCAAGGTATAAATATCCTGCGGTAATTTAAAATATCATAAAAAATACCCTGCATTCTATTCTACATTTCATTGTGAAGGTCATGGTTGACTTTTTCCTTTGAGCTTAAAAGCCAACATTGGCACTTTTTGCCTCCCTTCTTTCCTTCCCCTGCGAAGCTAATTCACGCGGTTACACAGCAATCCAAAGGTCTCTGTATAAGGTGGAGAAACCAGAGCCCTTGCAGCTGGAGAGGTGGAGGGCCAGGGAGCTGGGCGTGCCATGTCGTCGCTGACAATTGAAGGTAACTTTGATCAAAGTCATTGAGCGTTTTTACCTCCCTCCCTTCCCCACACTGTGTTAAAGCCTAAGGAACAAAAGTGGATTTGTCTTTTCCCACTGGTCTTCTTGATTTGTAGATTTCTGTACATATGAGCTCTCTTGTAATGGCAATGGAGTTTTAAGGTAGAAGCAGGAATGAATCCTCAGGTTGGAAAAGACATACCAATCAATCCGTGACCTCGGAAAGGGTGTTCAGTTCTTGTAATTGTAGTATCCTACTCTCTCAAAGAGTATCTGGAAGTAAAGATGGGAGGGCGTTTATAAGGACAGTTTTAACAATAAGGAGACCTGGGAATAAGTCATAATGTTGTCTTTGTTCGAACCCAAAACGTTGAAGCAAAATTATCTGGGTGCAAGTTTGGGTTCTACTCCTTATTACCGATTTGAATTTAACCAGATTTCTTAACTTCAGTGTGCTTCAATACCCTCCTCTTAAAAAATGTTAATTACCATATTTTTCACACCATAACACAGCACTTGACTATAAGACACACCCAATTTTTCAATCAGGAAAACAAGAAAAAAACTCTGGACCACAAAAATATTTAGTACCAGTATACTGAAATGTACCACACCTTCGGACCATAAGACACACCTTCGTTTCCCCCCACTTTCAGGAGGGTGGGGGGAGGAAGTGCATCTTATGGTCCAAAAAAATGTGGTAATTTAATCTAACAGTTAATTCTGAGTACTGAATGACTTAATACATGAAAAGTGTTCAGACCAGGACCACACCCACCTATGCATCCAGGAAAGACTTACAGGGAAGCTGACTGCAGTTCCCACAGAGACCCTGCCCCTGTGGATGCCATCGTTCCTCCGCTGCCTCCTCTTCCTGGATCACTTGTCACTAAACCTCAGCAATGAAAAGAGTTTTAAGACATTATCTTAGGATAAAATAATAAAGTGTTTTCTCATTGATCCTTGAAAGTTTTAAAAAGGTAGTGTGATGAAAGAAAGTGTCCTAGTTTTCCCCTACAGAGAGGCAAAGCAAAAGGAGTTCCGACATGTCCTTGGCACTTGAAAAGTCACTGAATGGACAGTCGATGACATCCTACTCTTCTCATCCTAATGAGGACAGGAAAGGAAGAAGCTCATCCTCTGTGGGACTTGGTGCTTCATGACACATTTCGTTTGGAATTAATTTTTGGTCGTTACATGTTCAGAAACCTTTTGCTGTTGCTAGATATTCTGTCATCCCCACATTTAGTCATGTTCGATCCCAGGCTACAGTTTTAAAAAGCTTTGGTGTAGGTCACAGCTTCTTCGACAATTGTATGTATTATTCTCACTTAAATCTTCAATGCATGAGCCCACTCTCATTCTCTGTCCAAAGTAAATACTCTCTAAATTCTGAAGCAGTGAGAAACAAGAGATGTGGTGTCCATCTGTGACTTTGTGGGGAAACTGGGCGCTGGAAGTTTTATCCATTCAAATGTTCTTAATTGCCTTGTCCTTAGAAAACATGGCCATTTTTGATTACATAAGTTGATAAAACCAAAAGTCCCCTAAGCCAGAACAGTAAGTAACATAGGGTTCAAGTGAAAGGGGGAACATAACAGATACAAGGGGATTCACAAAACTTGTGAAAACATTATATATTTTAATTCCATTTGTCCATACATTTTTGAAGCCCTCTGGTGTATAATATTTGTTTAAATTTAACAATATATACTATGAAACTAACTGGGCACATACACTTATAAGTAAATGCTTTACCTTAAGAATTCTAAGTTAAATTTGCTTTGTGTCTTGAGGTGACAAAACAAATTTGAGATCACCTGTCTTGTTTTTTCAACAGTTTTTTTAATCAGAAAAGTAAAAGAAATAATTTAACCCTTTCACCCCTAAATTATTTTCTGATTTTGATTTTGTGTTGAGATTGTGTTTTCAGTGGTGGAAATATACTTTTATCCACAAAAAGATGAAGGCAGAGAGATCCGTACAGAGGGTGACTATGTTCAGAGATTCACAAAGTGTGATCTTCATAGATTTTCTTAAAAACAAAGGATGGTCATAGTGGCTTATTATGAAGAAGTTTCAAGAAAAATCAAAGCTGTATTGATGAAAAAAAGTGAGGCAGGTTTTACCCAGTCTCCCCACCATCCACCCAACTCCTCTGTCAGGAGAGTGTACCCAATCCTTTTTCAAGGGCAGCAAGGGATAGCCTCTGAAAATTTCATGGGGGAAGCTCACTTCACCCACCTTGAAGCTCAGATCTTATCCTTTCATCTATCTTTGTTCTGCCCAAACTCAAAGAATATTCGCTGGGAAAGCAGTGTTAGTCTCTGGAGGTGATATGGTGTCAAATCAAGAGTGTAGAATGGTCTGGGGGGTCTGTAGAATGGTTAGAGAGATGGAAATATCTTCAAAAGTGCACACACACTGTCAATATGTCTAAAAAATTGTAGCTTCACTGTTGGTATTCTCATCAATAAAGTTTTCTACGATTTTGTAGCAACAGTTTTAGAGTAAAATGATTCTAGTATAGATACTTTTTAAATAATAACAACCATGAACTCTTTCATAATAATTGGTGAGACAAAGATACTTAAGGAAGATTTGGTTTTTGGGGGGCGGGGGGTGCATCACTGCTCTCCGGTAGTGGGAGTAGGAGGCCCAGCCCCACTGCTGGAATTGAACCTCCGTCCCAGTGGGCCGCAGTCCCACGCACAACCACTATGCCACCGGGGTTCAGCCCGTTTCTTTTTTTTTAAAGGAAGATTTCTTTCTCATTAGCAGTGGTGCCTAAATTTCCAAAGTTTTAGGAATAATATTTGAATATGTAGTTAAGGTACTTGATAGTCACAAAAAAAGTACCCCCACACTCCCTGAAAGTGCCTTTAAAAAAGTGGAGTTCTGCATTTGAAAAAAATGAATCAGTCTCTGCCCTCCCACCTGCCCCACTCCCCTGCCCCCACCTGTCTCTGCTTAAATTTCTTCCAGGAGGTGTGATCCTGAGAGGTGGGTAAAGGAAGCACGCTTGCATTTCATTGATGCAAATGCTCTCAAACTCTCTAGAAATAGCAGCTCAGTCAAATCTCACTTAAAGAGGAAGTCTGACACGTCTTGGCAAAGTGACCCGGGCCTGGTGGAGTCTGGGGAGACATCATCATTTCCTGCCGTAAGGTCGGGGGACTGCTCAGGGACTCTGTGCTATCATTGTGCTGCTGGCTTCCCAAACTCACTGCTGACTTCAACTCTAGGCTGAGGCTCATGAGGAAGAGTAGCTTTGCAAGAATTAAATCTTTGGTAGCATTGGAGTGTTTTATTGAGTTTAAAAATTCACAGCATGATAGCTGCTGAAACAACAAGCATTGTTTTTTTCCCTGGTATCCCTTGATTCGCTGTTGAAATTTCCTGGAGATTTGGTTTGTATGATAATTTCCCTCAAAGCAGAATGTATATCTTGCTGGACTTCATGCTTCTATAGATCACCACAAATCTGTATTTATAATGAAAGAAGATACAGTATGTATTAGGTGTGAATAGAAATTAATATGTAAATGTGTGAACTTTACAGTCAGTAGTCATAAAAATAATCTACATGAATTAAAACCATGTGATAAGAACTATCTGAATTTCATATACAATACATATACATATGTAGTAATATATGTGTAGAAATGTATTGAATATATATATGAAGTATATATGTACTTTGTATGAAATACATATATTGCCTTATGGAGTTTTGAATATTGCCCTCATGTTTTGAGGAATAGCCATAATCCTTGCTCTTGCTGTAATTGCTGCGGGTTGATTTTCAGGGTGACACCATGCAAGCGGAATAGAACTGCCCTCAATAGAGTTGAGTTTTCAAGACTGTGTTCAGATTTGAAAGCAAATTCCCAGACCCTCTGGGTGGATTTGACCCAGAGCCTTTTGGTTAATAACCCAGCACTTAAGATTTGTAGCAACTGAGGACTCTGAAATAATACTAGGCCACAACTGTTAGACTGAACGGTGTAAACGTGCTAATATTGCATCATTTTTTGACCTAGGTGTGCTATTTAGATAGGCTTGAATAAGACCTTTCCCGCTCTCCTGTGTTACAATTGGTATCTCTGAGATGCATCCAGCTTGGGGCTCTGCTGTACCCTAATGCCTTCGAGTAAAAAGCAGACTCTACTATGTGCTTTAGCTTCTCGGTACCCTGGTGATGATGAGAATAAGCATTTCTATTTTATGGTTTAAGAAAATGATGGACAGATCAGTGAACTATGTATTTTAAATATTTTTGACTGCAGTGGGAGAAAGTCTTTGGCATACAATCAACAAAGGGTGATCAACAGTATTTTGACCTATTTGGTGGCATGCTTTTAATTCCTAATTTCTAATCATCCTATCACAACCAGGTTCATTTATTTCTAAGTATTCTTCTTGTAAATTAGATAGCTTTCATGTTCAAGAGTGAATATGATATACTACACTGTCAAAAATCTTGAAAACAATGTGAAAATAGATAATGATAAAGGTTGAGCACAATAAAACTATTCATAAACAAACATCACTGAATTGTGAATTGTGCATTAAAAACTGAAGAGGCAAATTATGTGTGGGATGTGAATACCCAAAGTCGCTGCCATTGAGCAGATGCTGACTCATGGTAAGCCCTATGGAATGGGTAGGGCTGCTCCTGTGAGCTCCAAGACTATAACTCTTTATGGGAGAAAAACGTCCATCATCCATGGAGTGGCTGGTGGTTTCAAAGTGCTGACCTTGTGCTCAGCAGACCTAAGAGTAATCGCTATCTCACTAGGGGTACTATATCTTCCACAATTAATTGAAAAAGAAAACCTCCAGGAGAGGAAAGGGTACAATTTAATGCAGTAATGACCCCAATCATAAAATTATTTTTGTTGCTGCTTCATAACTGTAATTTTACTACTGCTATGAATCCAATGGTCTCTGTGAAAGGACCATTCAATCCTCAAAAGGGTCATGACCCACATCTTAAGAACTGCTGATTTAATATATGCTTTTAGTGTGAATTTTAAAAAAATTGATTATTAAATTATTAACGAAAGATGCACTACACAGATCGAAGTGTGGTTGTCTTAAATATCTGGTCCTAGAAAGGGAGAAGCTGAACAACTGTTAGCTCATACATCTTACTGACACTCAAATCTACAAACATTTATTACAGATTAAGCTTGTAGTAGAATGAATTCTCGATTAGATACTATGGTGTCATGTGTAGGAAACTGTCTTCCTTCTCCAGAGACGCATAGCAAAGTATTTAGAAGTGAAGTGTCACGATACCAAAAAGAACAAGTTCACTGCCACAGAATCAAAACTGACTCAAAGGACCCTCTGTGGATCTCTGAGATTCTAATTATTTACTGGAGTAGAAAACCCAGGCTTTCTTCCACAGAGATGATGGTGATTTCAAACTGTCTGCCCTACAGCACAACACATAATCACAACATCATTGGGGCTTCTGATATCTGCTGCTTAATTTCAAGTAGCATAGCAAAGTATTGGTGGGTAGGTGATATCGATTGATAGGTAGGTAGATGGGTCGATGTTCCATCCATCCACAGCCCATTGCTATTGAGTTCATTTGAACTCAGAGTCACGCTGTCGGAGCCTGTAGAACAGAACCAGCCCATACCTCCAAGCTGTGCACTTTTAGGAAAGCAGATTTCTTCATCTGTTTCCATCATGAATGAAGAGACAATGCAACTATTCAGAACAATAGCAATGGAGGCACCGAGATGCTGGGTATTCAGACATTCATCTCTTCTAGGAGCTGAATGACTTCAAAATATACACGTAGAGGCATCTGTTCCTAAACAGTGAGGTCCCACCCTCAGAGATGGTTTGCACATTGCTTATGCTTTAACTATCATACACATCTCAAGCAATATTTTCAAAATATCAAAATCACACAACTGAATTAAATATCCTTCTTTGTTTTTATAAAACACTGATTTTTTTTTCCATTAGGAAAATCCCACACAAATATAAATCTTCCATGTAATTTGCTTTAGGGAAATTATTGTGGGGGTATGGGGAGGTTTTGGAATGTAATATTTTGAATTGTCATTATGATATGTAAGACCATGGGCTTATTATTTGAATCTTAAAGAGATCCTACTACTGTCATGTGACCTTGGACTTGATATTTATAATAGATGAGGGACATCTGCATAGTGCCCTGGATATACTGAGCTGTGGGGGACCTGTCCACCTGCACAAGGAGCAAAGCTAGGAAGACGGCTCCAGGACTCCATGCCCACCAATTGCCTGTGTACTTCTAGATACATTAGAAATGATTATAAAACCACTACTGATATTTTTTTTTCTCTCAGTTAAAAAGCACCTGATTCATACCAGGCTTTTTACTATGCATCGTCACTTCCTACCTGAAAGGAGATATTATTGGAACCATTTAACAGAAGAAGAAATTAAGACTTAGGAAGATTATAAGGTTCAAGAAACACTATATTTTGATTCCAGGACTGACATTAAGCACCTATCCATGTAACTAAATCCAGAACTCCCCCACTTCATCACTCTACTGCAGTACACAAATCTCACACACAAAAATTGTCTAATGACATCTTCACCAACAAAATCAAGGTTTGGAGTAGCTGGAAGGGTAGAGGACTTAGCTTTAGATGCCACCCTCTCTTTCTGATGGTCTTTGCCAGGAGTAGTTCCTAGGTGGTGCTAGCCAAGAGGGTGAAGATTGGAGCCATTGTCCCAGGCTCCAATGGAAGAAAGGTCTGGCCCTCTGTTTCTGAAAATTCAGCCATTGAAAACGCTCTGAATTATGACTCTGGGTATCTACTCTGATACCCAGGGATTGATTCTAACAATTCTAACAAAGGTTAGAATTGAAACTGCAGCTTAAATGGGGATCTTTGGCATGACAAGGGTCACCTGGAGACCCATTGCATCCCTACTGCTCTAGTCACTGCCATGCAGACACATACCCAATGGGGGCCAGGGATCCCAGGGCAACTGCCTAGCCCCTCTTCCTTGGCTTCTTCTTGGTATACTAATAAGCCAGCAAAGACATTCTGAAGGAACACTATAACAAAGTCTTTGCTCTGCCACTTTTCATAAGGAAGTCGTGATTCTTTGCGGAAGTAAGAAGCTGTTATTTATTTTGCCATTGTTATATTTCCTGTACACAATCTAACCCACACCCTACACCGTTCCCTTGCTTTGTTCCCCTTCATTTGCTCTCCACTTTTCTCAGGCCACACGTTCCAGCCCCTGCTGAAGAGTCCTACCCTTGGAGCTGGGCCTTGAAAAGGTGATCTATGAGATATTCTAATGCCAGGAGATTAAGAATAAAATAAAAAGGAATGCATAAAGTATTTTAAGACAATTCCTCATAAAGCCAGCGATAGTCACTGGACTCCTGAAAACAGACCAGGGAGAAAGCTTTAAATCTCTATAAAACAAATAAATGGGATATATTTTATTGTTATAGAAAAACACATTCTGCAAAACTCACAAGTCTACTGTACCTGTCTGAAACCCAGAGATGGACGGGGAGAATAAGGGGCTAGCAGGCATGGCTTCTATGACAGAAGCCTGATGATGTATCATTTTCCGACTTCTCGGCAGACGACCTCCCTAGATACACAGCTCTCTGAGAGAAACACCGAAGGGCTGTATTGCAATGGACTGCTCCTGCTGGCAGAGCGATGGCAGGGCCTTCCCTCTACAGTGTTCAGGGGACACTGTTATGTAGCAATGTCAGACCAAACCACACGAACCCTCCAATTCACAGAACATACTTTTTTAAGCAAAGGGAGTGAGGAATGAGGCTTCACATTTTGTTTTGTTTGGGTTTTTACTGAAAACATCCCTTATCGTATAGCCAGTGCTTTTGGATTTTCTGTATTTGCTTCAGCTTGATAGCACCTATTTCCTTTCGCTACTCATCCATTCAACACAGACTTCTCTCTGGGAGACGTGTGTGAATTGGATTTTAAGTGTATGTGTCACATTATGATTCGAGAATTGTGCTGCAAACTGGCGCAGTGCACTTTAATCTAATGTATCTATGGAATGATGACAGGGTTTCAGCATCATAACTCGATATCCATGAAAGGCCCTCTATGAGAATTCACCAGCCTGGTTGACTCAATAGCACTGTCACCAGTGTTTCTCAGTGTGCGCTTCCCAGGCAGTAGAACCAGGACTACCTTAGGATGTGCTAATTTGAAGACTTAGTGTCAGACCTTGTGCATGTTCATTGTATTAGTCTGGGTGGACTAGAGGAACAGATTTCAAAGACACACATATCGATATAAGGAAAGGATTTATATACAAAAGGAATGGGACATGGAGAAAGCATCCCATCCCAGTCCAGGTCAAAGTCTTAAGTCCAATATTAACCCATATGCCCGAAATCATTCTATAAATTCTTCTTCCGACTCACGAAGTCACAGGTCAGTGAGTGCAGAATCCCGGTCCTGGCAGGGCACCTTTCCTCCAGGGCTCAGGGTCCATCAACAGCAGAAGCAACTCATCACTAGCAGAGGTCTCCATCTGACTGCTCCAGCTTCAGAGGTCTGGCTCCATCAGGGCAAAGCTGTGTGATCTCTCCACTGGCTCCTCCAGCTTCTCGGACGCTGTCATCTTGTCTTGTCCGTGATTCATCGCCTCTCACTAACTCCCAACAACTGGGGAAGATAGCTTCTCATCTTCACGAGGGAAATATCACGAGATTTCCCAGAAGTCTCAGGAGAAAGCCATGACCACATAGAGGCCTCATTGGCTACTCAATGGCTATCTCCAGATTAACAGGCTAGACTAAATCCCTACATTTCAATAATAAAATTAACATAAGCACATGACTGCCACATTCATTATGGCAGATTGAGAATGGGTAGCTTGAACCTCAGGAGAAGGTCCTGAACAGCCACTTAAAAAATTAGTCATTGTAAAAAAACCTATCGAGCATAATTCTACTTCTACATATATGAGTAAAATCAATCAACAGGAATTGGTAGATAACCCAACCTGCTAAACGCAGCACTCTGGGAGTGGGGCCCCACGAGGCATCACAACTACCTGGGGAGCTCAAGCAGGCACACAGGGCTGCTCCCCAACCCTACAAATACCTACAAGGAAGAACCAGCATCTGGGAATGACAGTCTGGCCATGCCCTGCTGGTGCATTTCTTTGACTTAGAAGAGACTGCAAGTGCATTTCAGGTTAACCAAGAAGACAATGTTGTAAGAGAGAAAACCCTTCTCAGCATCTCCCTTACTATTGGCAGTCAAGTGACAGCAAATGATGGGCCCAGGAATCCTGAGATCCAGTTGCCTATGCACCTTGTCCTCCTTCTGTAAACCCACCTCTTTCAGACAACATGCACAGAGGAAGTACCAGTGACCACGTGGAACCCCCTTCGCAATGGTACTTAATGTGAAGCAGATAAATTGTTGATTGTTTGAGATCAGAACTTGGCTGTCCCTAGAAATAGAGCTGAAACTCTTTGCCAGCTTTTAACAAAATGTTTTTTGAATTCCAAGACTGCCAGCAACTCAGTTCAAATCAGAAAAGACAAGATTACTTTTATGGATGATGGTGAAAATTATCCAGGAATCCCTGGGTAGGTAAATCATATCAGAACACTTAATTTTATTTCACTTTCAATTTCATACATATCTCTACATATGAAAAAAAAATCATTGCACAACTTGTTTTGTCTCTCCCTCTGTGGTGGTTTTGTGCTTATGTTAATTTCATGATTGAAATGTAGGGGTGGAGTCTACACTGTTAATCTGCAGATAGCCATTGAGTAGCCAATGAAGCCTCCGTGTGGGCATGGTTTTCTCCTGAGACTTCTGGGAAATCTCACGCTATTTCCCTCATGGATACAAGAAGCAATCTCCCAAGTTGTTGAGAGTTAGTCTCAGAGATAATGACTTATGGACAAGACAAGATGGCAGTGTCTGAGGAGCTGAAGGAGCCAGAGGAGAAGCCCCACGGCCTTACCCTGATGGAACCAGACCGCTGAAGCTGGAGAAGCCACATGGGGAGCCCTGCCAGTGCTGAGTTGCCTCTACCACCACTGAATGCTGTTGATGGACCTTAAGCCCTGGAAGCGAGGAGCCATGGGGGGAACCCTGCCGGTGCCAAGATTCTGCACCCACTGGCCTGTGACTTCGTGAGTTGGAAGGAGACATTGTAGAATGGTGTTGGGCATAAAGGCTATTATGGGACTTGTGACTTTGCGTTAGACTGGGTTGGAATGCTTTCTTGGTGTCCCATTCCTCTTGTATATAGACCATACCCTTATATCCACATGCATATCTATGAATTTTTTCCTCTAGTTTACCTGGCCTAACACACAAGTAAACAGCAATCTTTCACTGGAATGCTCTTGCCTGCATTTCAGTAGAGGACTAGTTAGTAAATTGAAAATTTCTAACACATGGGTGTGGGTGCTTTACAACACATTACGGGATAAAGGAAATGTCTTTTTGGAGGGAAAATTTCACATGCTTGAGAAATTTTTTAAAAGGGCAGGGAGAGATTTTTAAACAAACAAACAAACAAACAAATATAGCTTGTGCAACCAGGAAAACAAGCAACATATGAGTGAGGAAATTATGTGAAGTTGCTTCATAGTTGCAGAGTGCATTCACTGAGTCATGCCCAGGTTGAACAATCTGCTCTTCAGTTTGGACCAATGTGGATTATTTGCACGGAGGAAGGCAACAATAGTATTTTAAATTGTGTATCTGTCAATGTCCCTACATGTATAGATAATCAAGAAGATGAATATCATTAGATTCTTCCTTGGAGACACTTTTACTCCTGACCTTGTATGAGGCCAGGGGTGCTGAGTGGTTGCTGGACTTTCAGAACCCCGCTCCCTGGCTAACTGCTCCACGGGGCACTTCGTGTAAAGGGAGGCTTTTAAAAAATCACTTACGCAAATGGATTTTAGTAGTCCTTTTGTAAGGAGAGATTGACTTTTTAAATAGATTTTCCCCCTTTGAGGACCTTCTGGAAACATACTAACACATTATAGAATAAGGACTGACAATTCTCATTAAGGAAACTTGCTTATTCAATACTCCTGAGGTCTAAATTTTCTAAACCAAGATTTTTTGTTTTATTTCCCTTCAGCTCTTTGGGTTTAAACCCACACTTCATGAGATAAATAATGAAACAATCCGAATATCCCAAATGATAATTTATTTTAGGTTTAGGGATTTAGGAAGAAGAAAATACTATTCCTTAGCTTAGTGATATTGGAAATGTGAGTTTTTTATGGAGATGGGGGGCGGGTGCGTACACACACAAACGCACACAATTCTCCAGTGCTATTTCAGTCTCGTTGTTATCAAAATATTCCTTCTCACACAGATGCTTATATAGGGATTCTAAGACTGCAAATCTTTATCAGAGCTAGATCTCTCTCTCTCTCTCTCTCTCTCTCCCTCCCCCCCACCCCCCGTAGCGTCGCTGGCAGACTTTAACTGCTTCCCTGGCAGTTGGCAGTTCAATACTTACTTGACAGCCCTTCCCGGGATCCTGGGTTGCAACTTTAGGAACGAAAAATACAAAAACCAGCACCATCGCCAGGGACTCGGAGTCATAGTGACTTATAGGTCAGGATAGAACCAGTAGTGTCTCTAACGGGATGACCCCCAAATGACTATAAAATGAGCAGTGTGTCAACAGACATTGATTTTCATAAACGTATCCCTCCCCCAGGGTTGGAACAGCAAAAACATTGTTGGAAAGCACAGATTGCACACATCAGTCTACGCATAAGGTCCAATCTGTATGCTAATTTATGCTTGAATCTGCTATAGATAAAGTGGATCCATGGTGGCACGGAGGATGCAAGGAGTGTGCTCCTGTCCCCTGTGCTCAATGACCCCAGCCGCAGGGACGCTCCCATGCTATGATTTCCTCTCCGCCGCCGCCCCTGCATGTTTTTGCTTTTGTTTTTGTTGCTGCGGAGGTTTTTATATTGGCTGGTTTTTTTTTTTTCATATTTTCTAGTTTTTCCGTTCTAAAAGTGGGCAATTTGTCTTTGTGAACCCATCTATGTCAATTATTTGTTTGGAGGGTGAAGTAGTAATTAAATGAAAAAGTGAAAACTCAAGATAAGCTTCTGTTCAATTCCTAACAAAACAGTACTTCACGCTAGTAACATTTTACAAAACAATATTGTTATAAGTATTTATGGAGTACTGATAAATATTACATTTATG